>JAYESA010002279.1:0-26625 GCA_036927795.1 Iris macrosiphon
CCTACGTAGGATTCTTCTTCTCTTCTCCTTCTTCTTTTCTTTTTCTTTTTCTCTTCCTTCTTCTTCTTCTTCCTTCTTCTTCTTCTTCTCTTTCTTTTTTTAAATTTCAAACTTTGAAGGAGGAGGGAATACTGTGCTTTCCCACCACCACCCACCATCTACTGTACCCCGGCCGGCGCTGTCCCATGTACTCCGGCGTTCAGCCGCTGCACAGATCCGGCGGCCTGCAGTAGTTCCCGCCGGCTGCTCCTGCTGCTCGGCACATCCCTCCGGCACCCCGGCAACACCACCATCATCAACACCATTACCTCCACCACCTCCTCCCTGTCATCCGGCGGCCTGCAGTACAGTCCGGCGGCCCCCTCCTCTGCCTTCACCAACCCGCACGGCTGCTCCTCCGGCGGATCTCTCCGGCGCCGCTGTGGCTGCCCCTCCCTCTTCTCAACCATCCTCCCCGGCGACCCGCAGTGAGCTCCGAGTCCGGCGGCTGCTCCGGCGCCGAGTCTCCATCCGGCGGCCGCTACTCGGCCATCCAACCCCGGCTGTCTCCCGATCACCCGACGGCCGACCCACCTATCATTATCACCATTACCTTCACCACCACCACCATTCATCACCACCAACTGTGCAGTCCGGCGGCCTTCGGCGGACCTCCGCAGCTGACTCAGGCGGCGGCGGCCGCCGCTGCTCCTCAGAACCCCGGCGGCTGCCCCTGTGTGCTCCGGCCCGAGCCACTGTGTAGCCCGGCGGATCCCCCTCGCATCTCCGGCCGGCGAGCACCCCGACCCCGCTGCTCCTCAGAACTCCGACGGCCCTCTGCGTCTCCGGCCAGCGAGCGACCACCCCCTCACAGTAATCCTCCCTCTCTCCCTCTTCTTTCCCTGCTTTATATATATATATATATATATATATATATATATATATATATATATGTATGTATATATACTTATATACATACTTATATACGAATATGTATATAAACAGTATATTAAATTAATGTGAATGCATTGTATATAAATATGTATGTAGGTATTAATATATATGTATATATTTTATATATATATACTGGTTATTTTTATATAATATCTATTTAATAAAAAGGTATACGCTAGTATAAATTAGTTTGATAATTAGTATATGTATTTAATTTAAATTGTATATATATTTTGTATAAGTATATATTTAAATTGTATATATAATAATTAGTGTATATATATGTATAAGTATATATTAAATTGTATATGTATAGTATATATAATGTATGTATTTAAAATATAAATATGTATAGTAATTATTTTATTAAATTGTATAAATAATTAGTATATGTATTTTATTTAATTTGTATATAAAATGTAAAGTATTTATATTTAATTAATGTATTTTGGCATATATATGAGTATACACTAGTATAAATTAAATATGTAATTTTAAAAGGTATATATAAATATATATATATATATATTGTAAATGTATTTAAAATTGGTGCATGTATAAAATATTGTAAGTATGAATTATGTATATATATATATATACATACAAGTATTATTTTATTATGTTTATATGCAAGTATTATTTATTTTTAAAGTATATGGTTATGCATATATCTATTATTGATATTGATGGAGATTATATGTAATTAATTAATAAGATGATTATTTAAATAGGTAGTCCTACTAGATGACCCTAGTTGACTAAGTGCCCTGTCTGGCATGGCCCTGAGGCCAGTGTTTATAGACTGTGTGTTAGCGTAGCTTCTGATACAAATGTCATATTGTGATATGTTTATAGGACTGTTGGTTTACCAGGGGATACTCTGGAACAGGACATCCATAAATACCAGCTAAGGACCCGAGGCAAGTACATTCTCTGATAATTTCCAATTCTTGATAATTGCTATAAGTTCAATGATCTTGAAATGTTACAACTGAATCTTTGACACTGTGTTACACGGACTGGTATAGCTTGGATCTGCAGTCATGAGATGTTACCTTGATTATCGTATTGACATTGTACACGACATGTATATTTAGACATCGTACATGATAGACTTGACTTGCTCGTGTATCGTGACGTGTCATGGTTGGATCCACAGTACTAGTTGGGGCGGGGAAGTAGTTAGTAAGAAATGTGATCATAACCTCTTATTGTAGTATATAAAATTGTAAGTGTTAATCATGCTCTTCACCCATGATTAGCCAGGCCCTGTAGCTACTGTACATGTTCCCAAGCCGATCACATTTCGAAACTACTATTTCAAACACCTAGAATAGATTACAGTTCTCTATTTTTAATCATATACTACATCACCCGTATATGATACTGTACCTTGTTCTTCCATTTTTATACATGCACTGACTGTACCATATTGCCTATTGCCTGTCTCTTTACATTGCCTGTCTCTCTTAAACTGTCATTACATTTTCTTCTCAGTAGCTAGCATAACATGTTTTATTGTATTATAGACATTATCAATTAATGGAACTGTTATTTGAGATTGTGCTTTGCTCCTTCCTGACTGGAAATATTTTTCCAGACTATGCCTTAGAGGACCGCTGTCCGACACTTATGGTGAGTAGCTGCAGACTTGATAGTAGTTGTGATTCCAGGAGGTCTAGCTGGAAATTATTAATTCTTGTTAGTTTTTAAGTAGACTATTTGGTACCGGATTTGTCTCCGGCATTTTGATGATTCTTGGATATTGTTAAGTTAAGTTATTTCTTGTGGACTTGTGTTGTGTTTAATTTTAGTTTAATTATTCGAAATCTTATCGTGCTGTAATCCTGTGATTGAGTATATGTTCATCTATTTGTGTCATCCGTGCCTCCTAATGGAGATTGGATATCTGCGTGACATTAGTTAGATAGTATCAATACCTAGACAGCGTTCTACCGCCGATGCTGCGGCGTAGGCTGGACGTACCCACGCACTCGTGCCCCTAAACCGGGTGCGGGTCGTGACATAAGGTTTTTAGTAATAGGGTCGTCTCCTATAAATTCTACGAGTCCAAAACCAAGTAGAAACCAAAATTAGGTCATAACGGGTTATCAACTATTCACCAAAAATAAATTTTTGATAAATAAGTATATATTGAATAATACTTAAAAATTCAGAATTAAAATATAATATTGTAACTTTAAATGATAAAAATATGGGTTTTTGGTCGGGATTTAAGTCTAAAACTGTCGGGGTCAAGTTTTGTCTAAACTATGTCAACTTGCTACATCAAAAACCTAGAAATCTAATTTTTATAAATAGAAATAAAATCTGAATAAATATGATAAAATTTGTAATAAATCCAATAAATACTATTTCTTTTATCTATACAAAAATAATTAGGGTTTCACCATCTACAAGTTGATCCTAGTAGGGTTGGCAACCAAACTTTGCTAGTATACATGTCAAAGGATGGTACATCAATGATGGAGTTTAATTACTAAAAAAATTATTTTTTATTTAATAATAAAAATAGTAATTTATAATCTAAAATTAAAATTTTAATTTCTAGAAAAATATATTTTAATAATAAAATATCAATATGCAATAATACTAATTTAATATGATCACGATATTGCCAAGAATTGGTTTTGTGTCATCTAAGAGCAGTTTTTTAATGTAAAAATTAGGGTTTCACATGCATGGGAGTTTCCTTATTTGTCATCTAACATATTCACAAGATTTTATAGATGGAAAAATAATTATTTAAAAGAAATTCCAAAACTTACTAGATCGTGATTACGACAGATCTTATTCTTGCGACACGGACTTTTTGTTGCGCCAAACGGACTCCAAACTCCACTAAACTTGAGATGAATCTATATGAATTATAATAGATAAAGAATATAAAGATTTGGGGGTGGTTTTACTGTTGTAAATAGCCTAGATCTGTTATTCGTGATTACGATGGAGTTTCTTCTTGCGACACAGATCTTTTGGAGAGCCGCCAAACTCTACGAAACCTGAGGGAACTCTATATGACTTCTAATAGATAAAGAATATAAAGTTTTAGGGATGGTTTTACTATAGTAAATAGCTCATATTTGTTGCAGTAGCAGCCGGTCTCAAGGGGTATTTTTTGTTCGGCTAAGGGCTTTGGTAGTCAGCCTTTGAGGGGAAGGATAGATGGAAGAAAGGAGATAAAAAAAATAGATAGAAAGGGAGAGGATTCTTGGTCGGGGGTTTGAGAGATGGGGAGGTCGGCTATTAGGTTTAGGTGTTAGGGGGTTGATAAATATAAGTAGTTTAAATAGCTGAGTGGTTAGGATTTGATTTAGTATTTCCATCTATGGATAGGATTTAAAGAGGCAGAAATAGGGTGAGAGCATACTCTAAAATATTTAAATTATATTTTAAAATATTTATTTCAAATTTAAATTGATATGTAACAAGATTTCATATGGGTCTTTCCTAATTTGGAAACTACAAATTTAATTAAGATCCTAATTTATAGAAAATTAAATCAAAGATTTGATTTATAAATTTAAATAGGTGGATGCTACCAAAAATGGATAGATATAATTTTTAAAGTAGAGGGTTTCCAAATATGAAAATATTAGAATTTGATTGGCTCTAGTGTTTAAGGTGCAAATATGGACCCTATCTCAAGAAGATTTCAAATTAGATTTTCCTATAATAAATTATATATATAAAACTAATTACCCTATATAAAGCCACTTGTGTCCAATAAATTAATTCATGGCTTTGGGTTGGGTATTTGGATTAGAAAATAACCATAAATAAATAATATATATAAAAATCTCTAAATATTAAATACATGAAACTACGATTGTTACACTAGTGACATACTAATATTAAATGATATAATTTTGTATCACTCGAATATCCTACGAGTTGTGTCTCCCATGTAGGCAAGTACTCTAGACGCGTGCATACAACTAAATAAATAAAACCTAGGCATAATCTAAACTGAAGAAAATAATCAAGCAAGATGTACTTGCCTTCCAAGCCAAGCAGCGAACACAACAAATATGGTCCGGTGCTATCCACTGAAATATCTCGAACATCTACCAATTAATTATTAAACTAATTAGACTATTATTCTTCTAGTCAGATTAAGTTATTATCAAGTTAATACTCCTACGTTGGTTGCACATGCAAGTAACTCCACACCAAAATATTACTAACCATCAAACATTACCAAAAACCATTTTAAAAAAATTAATTATTAAAAAATATTAATTCTAGAATTTATTGGAAAAATAAGGTTTTTAGTAATAGGGTCGTCTCCTATAAATTCTACGAGTCCAAAACCAATTAGAAACCAAAACTATGTCATAACGGGTTATCAACTATTCACCAAAAATAAATTTTTGACAAATAAGTATATATTGAATAATACTTAAAAATTCAGAATTAAAATATAATAATGTAACTTTAAATGATAAAAATAAGGGTTTTTGGTCGGGATTTAAGTCTAAAACTGTCGGGGTCAAGTTTTGTCTAAACTATGTCAACTTGCTACATCAAAAACCTAGAAAAATAATTTTTATAAATAGAAATAAAATCTGAATAAATATGATAAAATTTGTAATAAATCCAATAAATACTATTTCTTTTATCTATACAAAAATAATTAGGGTTCCACCATCTACAAGTTGATCCTAGTAGGGTTGGCAACCAAACTTTGCTAGTATACATGTCAAAGGATGGTACATCAATGATGGAGTTTAATTACTAACAAAAATATTTTTTATTTAATAATAAAAATAGTAATTTATAATCTAAAATTAAAATTTTAATTTCTAGAAAATTATATTTTAATAATAAAATATCAATATGCAATAATACTAATTTAATATGATCACGATATTGCCAAGAATTGGTTTTGTGTCATCTAAGAGCAGTTTTTTAATGTAAAAATTAGGGTTTCACATGCATGGGAGTTTCCTTATTTGTCATCTAACATATTTATGAGTTCTCACAAGATTTTATAGATGGAAAAATAATTATTTAAAAGAAATTCCAAAACTTACTAGATCGTGATTACGACAGATCTTATTCTTGCGACACGGAACTTTTGTTGCGCCAAACGGACTCCAAACTCCACTAAACTTGAGATGAATCTATATGAATTATAATAGATAAAGAATATAAAGATTTGGGGGTGGTTTTACTGTTGTAAATAGCCTAGATCTGTTATTCGTGATTACGATGGAGTTTCTTCTTGCGACACAGATCTTTTGGAGAGCCGCCAAACTCTACGAAACTTGAGGGAACTCTATATGACTTCTAATAGATAAAGAATATAAAGTTTTAGGGATGGTTTTACTATAGTAAATAGCTCATATTTGTTGCAGTAGCAGCCGGTCTCAAGGGGTATTTTTTGTTCGGCTAAGGGCTTTGGTAGTCAGCCTTTGAGGGGAAGGATAGATGGAAGAAAGGAGATAAAAAAAACAGATAGAAAGGGAGAGGATTCTTGGTCATGGGTTTGAGAGGTGGGGAGGTCGGCTATTAGGTTTAGGTGTTAGGGGGTTGATAAATATAAGTAGTTTAAATAGCTGAGAGGTTAGGATTTGATTTAGTATTTCCATCTATGGATAGGATTTAAAGAGGCAGAAATAGGGTGAGAGCATACTCTAAAATATTTAAATTATATTTTAAAATATTTATTTCAAATTTAAATTGATATTTAACAAGATTTCATATGGGTCTTTTCTAATTTGGAAACTACAAATTTAATTAAGATCCTAATTTATAGAAAAATAAATCAAAGATTTGATTTATAAATTTAAATAGGTGGATGCTACCAAAAATGGATAGATATAATTTTTAAAGTAGAGGGTTTCCAAATATGGAAATATTAGAATTTGATTGGCTCTAAAAGTGTATAAGGTGCAAATATGGACCCTATCTCAAGAAGATTTCTAATTAGATCTTCCTATAATAAATTATATATATATAACTAATTACCCTATATAAAGCCACTTGTGTCCAATAAATTAATTCATGGCTTTGGGTTGGGTATTTGGATTAGAAAATAACCATAAATAAATTATATATATAAAAATCTCTAAATATTAAATACATGAAACTACGATTGTTACACTAGTGACATACTAATATTAAACGATATAATTTTGTATCACTCGAATATCCTACGAGTTGTGTCTCCCATGTAGGCAAGTACTCTAGACGCGTGCATACAACTAAATAAATAAAAACTAGGCATAATCTAAACTGAAGAAAATAATAAAGCAAGATGTACTTGCCTTCCAAGACAAGCAGCGAACACAACAAATATGGTCCGGTGCTATCCACTGAAATATCTCGAACATCTACCAATTAATTATTAAACTAATTAGACTATTATTCTTCTAGTCAGATTAAGTTATTATCAAGTTAATACTCCTACTTTGGTTGCACATGCAAATAACTCCACACCAAAATATTACTAACCATCAAACATTACCAAAAACCCTTTTAAAAAAATTAATTATTAAAAAATATTAATTCTAGAATTTATTGAAAAAATAAGGTTTTTAGTAATAGGGTCGTCTCCTATAAATTCTACGAGTCCAAAACCAAGTAGAAACCAAAACTATGTCATAACGGGTTATCAACTATTCACCAAAAATAAATTTTTGACAAATAAGTATATATTGAATAATACTTAAAAATTCAGAATTAAAATATAATAATGTAACTTTAAATGATAAAAATATGGGTTTTTGGTCGGAATTTAAGTCTAAAACTGTCGGGGTCAAGTTTTGTCTAAACTATGTCAACTTGCTACATCAAAAACCTAGAAAACTAATTTTTATAAATAGAAATAAAATCTGAATAAATATGATAAAATTTGTAATAAATCCAATAAATACTATTTCTTTTATCTATACAAAAATAATTAGGGTTTCACCATCTACAAGTTGATCCTAGTAGGGTTGGCAACCAAACTTTGCTAGTATACATGTCAAAGGTTGGTACATCAATGATGGAGTTTAATTACTAACAAAAATATTTTTTATTTAATAATAAAAATAGTAATTTATAATCTAAAATTAAAATTTTAATTTCTAGAAAATTATATTTTAATAATAAAATATCAATATGCAATAATACTAATTTAATATGATCACGATATTGCCAAGAATTGGTTTTTTGTCATCTAAGAGCAGTTTTTTAATGTAAAAATTAGGGTTTCACATGCATGGGAGTTTCCTTATTTGTCATCTAACATATTTATGAGTTCTCACATGATTTTATAGATGGAAAAATAATTATTTAAAAGAAATTCCAAAACTTACTAGATCGTGATTACGACAGATCTTATTCTTGCGACACGGAACTTTTGTTGCGCCAAACGGACTCCAAACTCCACTAAACTTGAGATGAATCTATATGAATTATAATTGATAAAGAATATAAATATTTGGGGGTGGTTTTACTGTTGTAAATAGCCTAGATCTGTTATTCGTGATTACGATAGAGTTTCTTCTTGCGACACAGATCTTTTGGAGAGCCGCCAAACTCTACGAAACTTGAGGGAACTCTATATGACTTCTAATAGATAAAGAATATAAAGTTTTAGGGATGGTTTTACTATAGTAAATAGCTCATATTTGTTGCAGTAGCAGCCGGTCTCAAGGGGTATTTTTTGTTCGGCTAAGGGCTTTGGTAGTCAGCCTTTGAGGG
This sequence comes from Iris macrosiphon, assembly GCA_036927795.1. Classification (NCBI taxonomy): domain Eukaryota; kingdom Viridiplantae; phylum Streptophyta; class Magnoliopsida; order Asparagales; family Iridaceae; genus Iris; species Iris macrosiphon. The sequence continues at coordinate 8,650 of JAYESA010002279.1, forward strand.
GAAGGATAGATGGAAGAAAGGAGATAAAAAAAATAGATAGAAAGGGAGAGGATTCTTGGTCATGGGTTTGAGAGATGGGGAGGTCGGCTATTAGGTTTAGGAGTTAGGGGGTTGATAAATATAAGTAGTTTAAATAGCTGAGTGGTTAGGATTTGATTTAGTATTTCCATCTATGGATAGGATTTAAAGAGGCAGAAATAGGGTGAGAGCATACTCTAAAATATTTAAATTATATTTTAAAATATTTATTTCAAATTTAAATTGATATGTAACAAGATTTCATATGGGTCTTTCCTAATTTGGAAACTACAAATTTAATTAAGATCCTAATTTATAGAAAAATAAATCAAAGATTTGATTTATAAATTTAAATAGGTGGATGCTACCAAAAATGGATAGATATAATTTTTAAAGTAGAGGGTTTCCAAATATGGAAATTTTAGAATTTGATTGGCTCTAAAATTGTATAAGTTACAAATATGGACCCTATCTCAAGAAGATTTCAAATTAGATCTTCCTATAATAAATTATATATATATAACTAATTACCCTATATAAAGCCACTTGTGTCCAATAAATTAATTCATGGCTTTGGGTTGAGTATTTGGATTAGAAAATAACCATAAATAAATTATATATATAAAAATCTCTAAATATTAAATACATGAAACTACGATTGTTACACTAGTGACATACTAATATTAAATGATATAATTTTGTATCACTCGAATATCCTACGAGTTGTGTCTCCCATGTAGGCAAGTACTCTAGACGTGTGCATACAACTAAATAAATAAAAACTAGGCATAATCTAAACTGAAGAAAATAATCAAGCAAGATGTACTTGCCTTCCAAGCCAAGCAGCGAACACAACAAATATGGTCCTGTGCTATCCACTGAAACATCTCGAACATCTACCAATTAATTATTAAACTAATTAGACTATTATTCTTCTAGTCAGATTAAGTTATTATCAAGTTAATACTCCTACGTTGGTTGCACATGCAAGTAACTCCACACCAAAATATTACTAACTATCAAACATTACCAAAAACCCTTTCAAAAAAATTAATTATTAAAAAATATTAATTCTAGAATTTATTGGAAAAATAAGGTTTTTAGTAATAGGGTCGTCTCCTATAAATTCTACGAGTCCAAAACCAAGTAGAAACTAAAACTAGGTCATAACGGGTTATCAACTATTCACCAAAAATAAATTTTTGATAAATAAGTATATATTGAATAATACTTAAAAATTCAGAATTAAAATATAATAATGTAACTTTAAATGATAAAAATATGGGTTTTTGGTCGGGATTTAAGTCTAAAACTGTCGGGGTCAAGTTTTGTCTAAATTATGTCAACTTGCTACATCAAAAACCTAGAAATCTAATTTTTATAAATAGAAATAAAATATGAATAAATATGATAAAATTTGTAATAAATCCAATAAATACTATTTCTTTTATCTATACAAAAATAATTAGGGTTTCACCATCTACAAGTTGATCCTAGTAGGGTTGGCAACCAAACTTTGCTAGTATACATGTCAAAGGATGGTATATCAATGATGGAGTTTAATTACTAACAAAATTATTTTTTATTTAATAATAAAAATAGTAATTTATAATCTAAAATTAAAATTTTAATTTCTAGAAAATTATATTTTAATAATAAAATATCAATATGCAATAATACTAATTTAATATGATCACGATATTGCCAAGAATTGGTTTTGTGTCATCTAAGAGCTGTTTTTTAATGTAAAAATTAGGGTTTCACATGCATGGGAGTTTCCTTATTTGTCATCTAACATATTTATGAGTTCTCACAAGATTTTATAGATGGAAAAATAATTATTTAAAAGAAATTCCAAAACTTACTAGATCGTGATTACGACAGATCTTATTCTTGCGACACGGACCTTTTGTTGCGCCAAACGGACTCCAAACTCCACTAAACTTGAGATGAATCTATATGAATTATAATAGATAAAGAATATAAAGATTTGGGGGTGGTTTTACTGTTGTAAATAGCCTAGATCTGTTATTCATGATTATGATAGAGTTTCTTCTTGCGACACAGATCTTTTGGAGAGCCGCCAAACTCTACGAAACTAGAGGGAACTCTATATGAATTCTAATAGATAAAGTATATGAAGTTTTAGGGATGGTTTTACTATAGTAAATAGCTCATATTTGTTGCAGTAGCAGCCAGTCTCAAGGGGTATTTTTTGTTCGGCTAAGGGCTTTGGTAGTCAGCCTTTGAGGGGAAGGATAGATGGAAGAAAGGAGATAAAAAAAAAACAGATAGAAAGGGAGAGGATTCTTGGTCGTGGGTTTGAGAGATGGGGAGGTCGGCTATTAGGTTTAGGTGTTAAGGGGTTGATAAATATAAGTAGTTTAAATAACTGAGTGGTTAGGATTTGATTTAGTATTTCCATCTATGGATAGGATTTAAAGAGGCAAAAATAGGGTGAGAGCATACTCTAAAATATTTAAATTATATTTTAAAATATTTATTTCAAATTTAAATTGATATGTAACAAGATTTCATATGGGTCTTTCCTAATTTGGAAACTACAAATTTAATTAAGATCCTAATTTATAGAAAAATAAATCAAAGATTTGATTTATAAATTTAAATAGGTGGATGCTACCAAAAATGGATAGATATAATTTTTAAATTAGAGGGTTTTCAAATATGGAAATATTAGAATTTGATTGGCTCTAAAAGTGTATAAGGTGCAAATATGGACCCTATCTCAAGAAGATTTCAAATTAGATTTTCCTATAATAAATTATATATATAAAACTAATTACCCTATATAAAGCCACTTGTGTCCAATAAATTAATTCATGGCTTTGGGTTGGGTATTTGGATTAGAAAATAACCATAAATAAATTATATATATAAAAATCTCTAAATATTAAATACATGAAACTACGATTGTTACACTAGTGACATACTAATATTAAACGATATAATTTTGTATCACTCGAATATCCTACGAGTTGTGTCTCCCATGTAGGCAAGTACTCTAGACGCGTGCATACAACTAAATAAATAAAAACTAGGCATAATCTAAACTGAAGAAAATAATAAAGCAAGATGTACTTGCCTTCCAAGACAAGCAGCGAACACAACAAATATGGTCCGGTGCTATCCACTGAAATATCTCGAACATCTACCAATTAATTATTAAACTAATTAGACTATTATTCTTCTAGTCAGATTAAGTTATTATCAAGTTAATACTCCTACTTTGGTTGCACATGCAAATAACTCCACACCAAAATATTACTAACCATCAAACATTACCAAAAACCCTTTTAAAAAAATTAATTATTAAAAAATATTAATTCTAGAATTTATTGAAAAAATAAGGTTTTTAGTAATAGGGTCATCTCCTATAAATTCTACGAGTCCAAAACCAAGTAGAAACCAAAACTATGTCATAACGGGTTATCAACTATTCACCAAAAATAAATTTTTGACAAATAAGTATATATTGAATAATACTTAAAAATTCAGAATTAAAATATAATAATGTAACTTTAAATGATAAAAATATGGGTTTTTGGTCGGAATTTAAGTCTAAAACTGTCGGGGTCAAGTTTTGTCTAAACTATGTCAACTTGCTACATCAAAAACCTAGAAAACTAATTTTTATAAATAGAAATAAAATCTGAATAAATATGATAAAATTTGTAATAAATCCAATAAATACTATTTCTTTTATCTATACAAAAATAATTAGGGTTTCACCATCTACAAGTTGATCCTAGTAGGGTTGGCAACCAAACTTTGCTAGTATACATGTCAAAGGTTGGTACATCAATGATGGAGTTTAATTACTAACAAAAATATTTTTTATTTAATAATAAAAATAGTAATTTATAATCTAAAATTAAAATTTTAATTTCTAGAAAATTATATTTTAATAATAAAATATCAATATGCAATAATACTAATTTAATATGATCACGATATTGCCAAGAATTGGTTTTTTGTCATCTAAGAGCAGTTTTTTAATGTAAAAATTAGGGTTTCACATGCATGGGAGTTTCCTTATTTGTCATCTAACATATTTATGAGTTCTCACATGATTTTATAGATGGAAAAATAATTATTTAAAAGAAATTCCAAAACTTACTAGATCGTGATTACGACAGATCTTATTCTTGCGACACGGAACTTTTGTTGCGCCAAACGGACTCCAAACTCCACTAAACTTGAGATGAATCTATATGAATTATAATTGATAAAGAATATAAATATTTGGGGGTGGTTTTACTGTTGTAAATAGCCTAGATCTGTTATTCGTGATTACGATAGAGTTTCTTCTTGCGACACAGATCTTTTGGAGAGCCGCCAAACTCTACGAAACTTGAGGGAACTCTATATGACTTCTAATAGATAAAGAATATAAAGTTTTAGGGATGGTTTTACTATAGTAAATAGCTCATATTTGTTGCAGTAGCAGCCGGTCTCAAGGGGTATTTTTTGTTCGGCTAAGGGCTTTGGTAGTCAGCCTTTGAGGGGAAGGATAGATGGAAGAAAGGAGATAAAAAAAACAGATAGAAAGGGAGAGGATTCTTGGTCATGGGTTTGAGAGATGGGGAGGTCGGCTATTAGGTTTAGGAGTTAGGGGGTTGATAAATATAAGTAGTTTAAATAGCTGAGTGGTTAGGATTTGATTTAGTATTTCCATCTATGGATAGGATTTAAAGAGGCAGAAATAGGGTGAGAGCATACTCTAAAATATTTAAATTATATTTTAAAATATTTATTTCAAATTTAAATTGATATGTAACAAGATTTCATATGGGTCTTTCCTAATTTGGAAACTACAAATTTAATTAAGATCCTAATTTATAGAAAAATAAATCAAAGATTTGATTTATAAATTTAAATAGGTGGATGCTACCAAAAATGGATAGATATAATTTTTAAAGTAGAGGGTTTCCAAATATGGAAATTTTAGAATTTGATTGGCTCTAAAAGTGTATAAGTTACAAATATGGACCCTATCTCAAGAAGATTTCAAATTAGATCTTCCTATAATAAATTATATATATATAACTAATTACCCTATATAAAGCCACTTGTGTCCAATAAATTAATTCATGGCTTTGGGTTGAGTATTTGGATTAGAAAATAACCATAAATAAATTATATATATAAAAATCTCTAAATATTAAATACATGAAACTACGATTGTTACACTAGTGACATACTAATATTAAATGATATAATTTTGTATCACTCGAATATCCTACGAGTTGTGTCTCCCATGTAGGCAAGTACTCTAGACGTGTGCATACAACTAAATAAATAAAAACTAGGCATAATCTAAACTGAAGAAAATAATCAAGCAAGATGTACTTGCCTTCCAAGCCAAGCAGCGAACACAACAAATATGGTCCTGTGCTATCCACTGAAACATCTCGAACATCTACCAATTAATTATTAAACTAATTAGACTATTATTCTTCTAGTCAGATTAAGTTATTATCAAGTTAATACTCCTACGTTGGTTGCACATGCAAGTAACTCCACACCAAAATATTACTAACTATCAAACATTACCAAAAACCCTTTCAAAAAAATTAATTATTAAAAAATATTAATTCTAGAATTTATTGGAAAAATAAGGTTTTTAGTAATAGGGTCGTCTCCTATAAATTCTACGAGTCCAAAACCAAGTAGAAACTAAAACTAGGTCATAACGGGTTATCAACTATTCACCAAAAATAAATTTTTGATAAATAAGTATATATTGAATAATACTTAAAAATTCAGAATTAAAATATAATAATGTAACTTTAAATGATAAAAATATGGGTTTTTGGTCGGGATTTAAGTCTAAAACTGTCGGGGTCAAGTTTTGTCTAAATTATGTCAACTTGCTACATCAAAAACCTAGAAATCTAATTTTTATAAATAGAAATAAAATATGAATAAATATGATAAAATTTGTAATAAATCCAATAAATACTATTTCTTTTATCTATACAAAAATAATTAGGGTTTCACCATCTACAAGTTGATCCTAGTAGGGTTGGCAACCAAACTTTGCTAGTATACATGTCAAAGGATGGTATATCAATGATGGAGTTTAATTACTAACAAAATTATTTTTTATTTAATAATAAAAATAGTAATTTATAATCTAAAATTAAAATTTTAATTTCTAGAAAATTATATTTTAATAATAAAATATCAATATGCAATAATACTAATTTAATATGATCACGATATTGCCAAGAATTGGTTTTGTGTCATCTAAGAGCTGTTTTTTAATGTAAAAATTAGGGTTTCACATGCATGGGAGTTTCCTTATTTGTCATCTAACATATTTATGAGTTCTCACAAGATTTTATAGATGGAAAAATAATTATTTAAAAGAAATTCCAAAACTTACTAGATCGTGATTACGACAGATCTTATTCTTGCGACACGGACCTTTTGTTGCGCCAAACGGACTCCAAACTCCACTAAACTTGAGATGAATCTATATGAATTATAATAGATAAAGAATATAAAGATTTGGGGGTGGTTTTACTGTTGTAAATAGCCTAGATCTGTTATTCATGATTATGATAGAGTTTCTTCTTGCGACACAGATCTTTTGGAGAGCCGCCAAACTCTACGAAACTAGAGGGAACTCTATATGAATTCTAATAGATAAAGTATATGAAGTTTTAGGGATGGTTTTACTATAGTAAATAGCTCATATTTGTTGCAGTAGCAGCCAGTCTCAAGGGGTATTTTTTGTTCGGCTAAGGGCTTTGGTAGTCAGCCTTTGAGGGGAAGGATAGATGGAAGAAAGGAGATAAAAAAAAAACAGATAGAAAGGGAGAGGATTCTTGGTCGTGGGTTTGAGAGATGGGGAGGTCGGCTATTAGGTTTAGGTGTTAAGGGGTTGATAAATATAAGTAGTTTAAATAACTGAGTGGTTAGTATTTGATTTAGTATTTCCATCTATGGATAGGATTTAAAGAGGCAAAAATAGGGTGAGAGCATACTCTAAAATATTTAAATTATATTTTAAAATATTTATTTCAAATTTAAATTGATATGTAACAAGATTTCATATGGGTCTTTCCTAATTTGGAAACTACAAATTTAATTAAGATCCTAATTTATAGAAAAATAAATCAAAGATTTGATTTATAAATTTAAATAGGTGGATGCTACCAAAAATGGATAGATATAATTTTTAAATTAGAGGGTTTTCAAATATGGAAATATTAGAATTTGATTGGCTCTAAAAGTGTATAAGGTGCAAATATGGACCCTATCTCAAGAAGATTTCAAATTAGATCTTCCTATAATAAATTATATATATATAACTAATTACCCTATATAAAGCCACTTGTGTCCAATAAATTAATTCATGGCTTTGGGTTGGGTATTTGGATTAGAAAATAACCATAAATAAATTATATATATAAAAATCTCTAAATATTAAATACATGAAACTACGATTGTTACACTAGTGACATACTAATATTAAATGTTATAATTTTGTATCACTCGAATATCCTACGAGTTGTGTCTCCCATGTAGGCTACTTCCTATGATGGACGATTTAGATTTTGGGGTAGTCCTACGTCGCTAATGTCCAAACTATGGTAAAGTATCCTAATAAAATAATTAGATTTTAATTAATTTTAAATAATCTAGAATAAATATAATAAATATAAAATACACACAAAATACCTATTTTTGGTGAGGGATTTTATAAGAATTTTGTCCTCAAAATTAAAAATAAGGCATGATTTGTTAAATCGTTCACAGTCGTATCTAAGGCAAGTTAACCGCAATCTTCTCAAAAATTTAAAGGACAAAATATATTCAAATTCATCGCAATCTCTTCAAAATTAAAATACCACTATTTAAATCAAAATTTGACCTATCGTAATCTCTTCTCGAATTTAAATAATCAACGTTTAAATTAAATCTATATGACATCTTCAAATTTAAATAACCCACATCAAATTTTTAGTTCATGATTCCAACTATCATAATATCCTCTAAATTTTTAAATATTAACAACTATAATTAAATCTTATTCCTAGTTTCGAACTTAAAATTTTTGTATTCATCAAATTTTAAATTCAATTTCCATCCTTAGCATTTTAAATAGTTGATCCAATAATCAAATCATTAAATTATAAAATTTTGAATTCAATCAATCAATGTTCATGTTTAGAATTCTATTTTTATCCTCAAAATTTAAATCGTTGATTCAATCTCAAATATTTAAAATTTAAATCATGTGCTCAAATTATAAATATTTGGTCCACAATATCAAATTTTATTTTGTACGGCATTCTTATCATTAAAATTAAATCATCATCATCATAATCATCAAAAAATAATTCTCGAAATTCGTTGACTTAAATCTCCCAATCTTATCTTACTTATCACGATCTAAGATTTTTACCTTTATATAAAATTTGGCTCAAGTTGACAATTCAATTTCTACCAAACTTTCAATTTATAATCTTTCATAATCACAAGGCTATAAAAAAATTCCTCAATCATTCAATAGTGCTTACTAATCCTCAAAATCTTAATAAAAAATATCTCATATGTGATATGCCCTTAATTACAAAGATAGTCACAAAGTAATGCGATTGGCCTATGGGGTATACCATTTACTATCCGTGTGTCAAACTTATATCAAGCACGAGCAATAGTCTTTCCGAATTTAGGGAAGACAAAAAACATCATTAAAGAGTTCAAGAAGGAGGTGATAGAATACAAGTACATGCTTAAAGGCAATTAAAGAATTCAAAAGGGAGTTGTCAAGGCAGTTATGGATTAAAATCTTATTTTTGGTAAATTCTTATTCGCATGCTCATATCAGTACAGTTATTTAACCGATACAATATGCTCTTACCTGTCTAGAGGACAAGTAAATTTATCTAACAAGCTAAGTCAACTATATCTCAATCCACGTAAAGTAGTCATGCGAAGAGCGACCAAGCGTACTAAGGTTAGCTAGACCATAATTCACTAATTCTGATTTAGAAAATGTATTAGTGTAGGCCCCAACTAACACATATGTCAGAAACAAGCTCGATAAAAGGATAAGCTTGCAAAACTAGGTTGTAATAGTAGCATAAGTCAAGATAGTTCAAAATATAAGCACGTGGGATTATGATGAAGGAAGGTACAAAATAATTCAATTTCACCAAGAAGATAAGACTCGTCTGGTGTTGTGCCTCTACAGTTGCCATACTAACTTCTTATCTAAGTCTCTGGTCGACCAAATCGGGGTATGGGCCTCTCAAGTTCTATAGTCTGGATAAACACTATCTTCTTATTCTTTCATATATTCAGGTCACGTTCTATTACACTTCATTAATGGATCAAAAGGACTATGTGATACTAGGTTGTGAGGCATGCTACCCAACTTACAAGAATCAACTAATATTGTAACTTAAGAATGGAGAAGTTACTGGATCTCAAGTGAGAGAGGATATAATCTGTATTGAGATATGTGGAACATATTACTTGATTTGAAACTAAAGGATAATCATAGAATCATAATCTAAATGAACAACTTAAACTATCACGTTATAACTACTAGCACAAAAATTTAAAAATTCAAGATTAACAAACTATAATCCTACCAAACTATATAACCTAATATAAAAAAAATTACTTGGCCTACCATTACAAGGGTAAGGTGGCACGATTGGAAAGATGAAGGAATTTTTTTTGTCATCGCACAAATAGTGAGCGTTAAGGTTTCGGAAAAATAAGATATGAAAGTAAATAGAGAGACTCTTGATAATATCATAATTTCCTAAGGGATGGTGGTTTGCTAGTCTCTATTTTCGAGGTATGATCAAATAAAATATTCTAATCATTCAATAGGTTTTAATTGGTAAAGAGCTATGATAATTGATCTAGGATGGATGGAGGAATTAACTAAATATGGGAAAGTATATAGATAGTTGGATGAGATGGCACGGTCGGTGACTCGTGGAGACTTAAGTATGACTCAATGGTGATCATAGATTCTAGGGGATCTACTAAGCTGAAGGTAGGGTACCCTTGCTTCTAGTAATGTATTGGTTCATTCCTCTTAGTTTCCTAGGGTGCTGCTCTGCTAATAACAAGACAAGAATCTAAATTTATAGTCCTATTATATTATCTCACGATGGAGGTTGGGTTTAGTCTAATATTTTACCTTGGAGTTCTATTAGTTCCTCAATATATGGCCAAACAATATTTCCAAATTTCTAACTAAACCTGTCACGACCTGTACCTAAAATTTGGGCATGACCAGTGGGTACGTCCAGCCTATGCCGCAACATTGGCGGTAGAACGCCGTCCAGGTCTCAATACTACGAATCGCAACTCACAATATAACCTGTCAATGATCTCAACTCCATAAGGAGGAAAATGAATAATGCATTGATCATCAATTCATAAGATACTCAATCACAATAACTATAGGAAAACAAATGGCATGATAAGATGAAAAAGATAAGAAAGTTCTGACATAAGTTACACACAACCCAATACAATAATAATCTAGAGTCTAGCTATCCCAACATAAATAGTCTCAACATAATACAATCCAAGTCTCAAGTTTAGAACAATTTAATACATAGCTAACTGCGGGTGGTGTCTCCTCTAAGGAGAGTGACTCCTCTGGTATCTCCGGAATATAGTCTCCCTCTACTCCTGGACCTTAGTGAGTTGGACAAAAATCCTCAAGAACCTCTGAAAATGTTATCCAGTCAGGATTAGAGCGAAGTACAAACACTAAACAACATTTTCAATTATATTGACAAAAACTATAAGACAGTGTAAGGAAATACATGATGAAGGAATACTTGGAAAAATAAGAAATACTGGAAAAATAAGGAATAATGGAAAAATATGTAATCAGCAATAGTACTAACTAGCAATGAAAAAATATATGCGAATGCTAGAAATGAGTGAACTAGAATAATGTAATAGAAATTCTAGCTTAGTGTTGTAAAATATCAGTTTGCTATATGATCGGCTTGGGACTAGATCAAGCTTGTTATATATGATTGGCTATGATACATATGAGGTCGGGCTAAGCGTCTGGTTAGCTATGATGCAAGCAATAGTCAGGCTAATCATATATAACAGGCTATGAGGCATGTAAATGGTCAGGATATACCCTACGTGATATGTGGGGTGAGCTATGATGCATGTAAAGTGGGTATGATCACATAATCTTGCTAATATTTTCTCATTCCCAACTAGTACGATGGATTCCAATCACGTCTCCTCATGACAGGTATCTATGATACTAGCCCGTGTATCCACAGTGTCAGAATGAAGCATACACTACAACTAGAATCATAGTAATAATCAACATAATAAAAACTGTCAGAGAATGTACTCGCCTGTGGTCCTGAGCGATGAATGAGGATCGATGTCCAAGATATAATCACAAGGACTTAATTATAGAAATATTAGTGTTAAAAGGTGTTTCAAAAGATATACATGTGTACTTAAGTCTAGTTTAGGCATTCGGGTTATTTCTAGGTCACTTGGTCTCTTACTAGGATAATCAATAACACGAATACCTATAGGTTAAATACTCTGTGTTATATACTAACTAGTATATAGATAACTATCTACTAGTAGTAACTGACTAACATTTTAATATTGTGCACTAACTAACACTTGGTATTTATTATACCAAGGTACTCCCCGTATCTCGATACCTTGATACCCACACGCATCTCATCTTGCTATCTAAACACTAATACCTATTACCTATGTTACTACATACTTACCAATATACTCAAGAACTCACACCAACAGACTGTTCTATAGTGAACATCTACACTTGGTTTCACCTATAACACATCATATACACCCAGGCATAAATACACTAGTAATTCAGTCTCCCATTGTTAATTGTTACTGCTTGGCCTAACCCAAGCTACATGTTACAGACCAACTCATCACAAAAGGTGTCACGCCCCAGTCCCAAAAATACACGGGACTAGGCCACGTGGCAATAGACAGCTGTCACATCTCCGAGGATATTCCAATTTAATGGATCCTAACGAAGAGTGTTACGCTGTCCTAAATAATAACATGTCCTATATAAATCATCAACAAGTAATCTAATCTCATCCACAATATAAGCATCAAGAATGTACCGATAATAAATATTGGAAGATAAACGCCCGTCTCAAATATCATAGAACAACCAAAATATCTGGTAGGGACAAACCTACTACTATGATGAAATAAAATAATGAAATGATAGAATAAAGATAATGACTAGGGCATTGACTGGCTAGATAATGATGCTCCCAATCCTAGGCAGAAGGCCTACCAAGTGATCACGGAAACTCTGACGGTAAAACCTCTAGCTCCTCAGATGTAGCGTTCCTCGTCTCCTGTCTTGGGCCATACACTGTGGGATAATATGCCTCGTCTAAATCTGGAAAGGTACCAGGTCCTCAGAGGGACGTAACAAGATACATAAAAGCATGCCATATATAAATACTGAATAAAATAAATACAATAAAGGGTGTGCTAACCATATAAGTGAATGCAATGTGAGGACAACTGTGAGTATATGGGAAGGTGTAGGCTAGACATATGCTGACGTAATTCACCAGTCGTGACAACCGGCTAGTATATGCCCCCTATAACACGGGCGCAGGAATACAACAACGTCCAACGTTCTATAGAGTGTGGTATCTGTAATATCACCAAGTAACGTCCTACATTCTACAGAACGTGGTATCTGTAATATATATATAATGGTCCGTATCACTCCGTCGAGTGCGGTATCTGTATAAAGGAGGTGGGTGTCCCATACGCCTACTAGTCGTCCTCCCCGCCCAATGTAGATATACAAGTCGAATACTCGACATGCATAACCTGTATCTAAATACCAAGTCTTTATACTGAAATAATCCTGAATTACGTACTAACCATGATGCATGTCACACGCACCGATAGCTAGTCGAGTACGCGAACTCGTATCCCAATTTGAAATTGTCACTGTGAACGTATAGGAGTGTCAGGTCTCAGAAGATATCAGAGTATTCTCCAAACTAGGGTGAGTCTACTAGTGACTAGGTCAAGTACACTAAATCATCGACGCATCCGTCGACTGCACCCGAGTCAATCTCGGGCGCACACAGTTATATAAAATAAACAACAAGATAACAATACAACATATGCATAATTTAAATTAAATAGTAATATGGCAAGGTATCTTGCCTGAGTCCTCAAGCTGTGAATTCCAATAGCCTGCTCCTGCGGTGTCTCCTGGCTAATCCAATGATCCTAAATACACCATATAATATAGCAATCTAACATCAGACACTAAGGAAATTATATGCTTAATTATGACGCTGTTCTAGGTACTGTCATGAGATCATGGTTGGTCGAATACCGAGTCGCGTGTGCACGAAGCTAGGGTATACACGTGTTCTGTCCTCGGCTACCATGTACCTCGAGACAATAATTTTCTACGTTATGGTTTTACGGAACTCTTTGTGTTTTTGCATAGATACATGTCCTTCTTCCTCATGTTTAAGTGCACTAGGTCTAGGCCTACGTTTTTACTGGTAAAATATATAAGTCTTAAATCATAGGTCATTCATTAAGGTAATTGCTATTAATTAATTACTATCTAATTTAGTTAACACTCATACATAACCATATAGGGTTTCTTATTGCATAACTTGTGTCCAACCCTATGATATACGACACGACGACACAATGGAAGGATGATAGGACACAAGGCAAGAAATGTTGGTGGACGAGTACCTGATTAATAGGGCGAGGGGAATCTGCTTCGTCGACGTGCCAACTCGCCGTCGATCGGCGAAACTCCGGTCGGCAGTTAATGAAGCAGCGGCAGCAACGACAGTATGTGCAGCAGCGGCAGCAGATGCAACAGTGGAGGCAACGGCTTTGGCAGCGGCGGTGCTTCTGTGGATGGTGCGGGGGAAGGTCGACGTTGGCCTGGGAATGGTCGTGGGCGGATACCGAGACGGCGGGGTCGCTCGGGGCAGCGGCTAAGGAGTCGGGTTAATGTAGAAGTTGATGATGGTGAAGGAGATGGTTGCGACGGTGGATGGTGTGCTGCGCTGGTGGTGGGGGTGGTGGTCAAGTGGCGAAGGGGTGGTCCGGTGGCTGGGGTGGCGGCCTGAAGCAGTGACTGGTCAGAAGTGGAGGGAGGGGGTAGCTAGGGTTGAAAGGGATCGGCTAGGGTTTGAGGGTGGATGGTGAATAGTGAGTTTAGGGTTTTTAATGCTAGGGAGTATGTATATTTATAAGGGAGAATTTGATGGGCTAGTCTCGGGACTTGGGCCTGTCTAGACTCATTGGGGTAGGGCTGGTCCATGTGAAAGGGTGCACGTAGGCTTGGGTTAGGTTTGTTTGAGGTGGAACTTGCCTCAAATTAATTAGATTGCAAACAGTTGCATCTGGCATTTAGAGAAAATTGGTTTATTGAAAAAAATACATAGGCATTTGTAACAAATGTTTCACAGCTCACATGAAGCCCAATATTCAGTATCTAAGAGTCACACAAGGTCATATGGTAATCTGGCATGTCTAAGGGATGTGAAATTAATTAGTTTAAGGGTAACTACTAGTGTAGCGCTCCAAACCTCACAGCTATGATATGGTATATTAGACCTACGATTTGTGTACATTAATCCTAATTGAATTCGAATTAATCCTAGTCTTCCGATTTAATTCAATTTAAACTCTAAATTGGTCGAGGGGGTTTACAATCTACCCTCCTTAGAGCATTTCATCCTTGAAATTAAAACATACGTAGGTTAAGAACTACAGACTGAATTTAAAAATGCTATTACGTACCTAGTCCTTCGAAGAGATGGGGGTAGCGCTGTCGAATATCCTCCTCGTGTTCCCAGGTCGACTCGCCTGGTGCATGATGTCTCCATGCGACACAGACTAGGGGGATAGTCTATCCTCGCAATACCTTCTCACTTCTGTCTAGAATCTCCACAGGCTCCTCTTCGTACGATAAGCTCGGGCCAACTGTGATTTCTGAATGGTCAAGCACATGACTCGGATCTGCTATATACCTTCTCAGCTGAGATACATGGAAGATGTCCTGGACTCCTTCCAAAGTTTGTGGCAAGGCTAATCTATAAGCAACCTCTCCGACGCGTTCTAACACATCGAATGGCCGGATGTACCTCGGATTCAGCTTTCCTCTGCCTCCGATTCTGATAGTCCCTCGAGTAGATAATATCTTTAGAAATACGTGATCTCCGACCTGGAACTATAGGAGTCATCGATGCGTATTCGTCCAATGCTTCTGTTTGTCCTGTGCTGCTCGTAGGTGTCCTTGGATCTTCTTCACCTTCTCCACTGTACGAACAACCAACTCTGGCCCGAGAATCTGTCGCTCGCCTATATTGCTCCAACATACTGGGGAACGACACTTTCTTCCATACAACGCTTCATAGGGAGCCATTTGGATGCTCGCTTGATAGTTGTTGTTGTAGAAAAACTCGACCAAATGTAAATGGTCCTCCCATGATCCTCCAAAATCTAGCATGCATGCTCTTAACATGTCTTTCAATGTCTGAATGGTGCGCTCTGACTGGCCATCTATTTGTGGGTGATACGATGTGCTAAACTTTAGGCGGATACCGAGACTCTCTTACATACTCTGCTAAAAGTAAGATGTAAACCTCGTATTCCTGTCAGACACGATGCTAACTGGCACTCCGTGTAGTCGCATAATCTCTCTCATGTACATCTCTGCTAAGATCTCTGTAGATTGCCCAACTCTGAAGGGTAAAAAGTGGGCGGACTTGGTGAGTTTATCTACGATTACCCATACTACATTACGACCACTAGGACTCCTCGAAAAGCCCGTAAAAAGTCCATAGTGATGTACTCCTATTTCTATTTCGGTATCGAAAGCTGTTGAAGTAATCCTGCAGATCTCTGATGCTCAGCCTTGATTTGCTGACATACCAGGCACTTCACCACAAAGTGGGCTATCTCCCTCTTCATTCCATGCCACCAGTAGTACTGTCTTAAGTCTCTGTACATCTTCGTGCCTCCTGGATGAATAGAGTAAGTTGAACTGTGTGCCTCTGATATCAACTCCTGACGAAGTTCACCATTTGGAACATAGAGACGATTTCCACATCTCAAAGTCCCGTCTTCATGTATACGCAGTCCTGTCTGCATTCCAGCCTTTGTCCTTTGCCTAAGCCTCTGAAATCTGGCTTCTGGCAGCAAAGCAGCCTTGATCCTCTCTACTAATGTTGATTGTAACTGAAAACTCGACAACTGTCCATCTACTCCGGGCATAACGACCTCTATACCCATCTGCTCTAGATCTCTCAACAGATGTTGTTGGTGGTCAGAAAGAATGCCATGGGCCTTCTGCTCAATGTGTCAGTTACTACGTTGGCCTTTTCCGGATGGTACTATAGCTCAATCTCGAAGTCTGTCATCACCTCGAGCCAACGTCTCTGTCTCTGGTTCAGGTCCTTCTACGTGTAGACATACTTTAGGCTTTTGTGGTCAGTGAATATCTCTACTCTTTCTCCATATAGGTAGTGTCTCCAAAGCTTCAGACCAAAGATCATTGCTGCAAGCTCTAAGTCATGAGTGGGATAGTTCTTCTTATGGTTTCTAAATTGCCTAGAGGCATAGGCCACAACCTTTCCATGCTGCATCAAGACACATCCTAATCCTTTCCCGGATGCATCGCTATAGATTATGAATCCTCCGGGTCCAGAAGGTATAGTCAAGATAGGTGTTGTAGTCAAACGCTTCTTCAGCTCATCGAATGCCTTCTGGCACTCCTCTGTCCAAGTGAACTACTGCTCCTTATGAGTCAAGCGGGTCATCGACTCTGCGATCTTTGCGAAGTTCTCCACGAACCTCCGGTAATATCCGGCAAGTCCTAGGAAACTACTTACTTCTGAGACATTGGTAGGGGTTGGCCATGTCTCTACTGATGAAATCTTTGCCGGGTCTACTGAAATGCCATCTCCTGAGATAATATGTCCAAGGAAAGCATCACGGTCTAGAAGAAACTCACACTTGCTCAGCTTGGCATAAAGCCTCTCTCTCCTCAGCATCTCTAACACTAGTCTTAAGTGCTCTTCGTGCTCCTCGTGGCTCTTCGAATACACCAAAATATCGTCGATGAAGACTACCACGAACTGGTCTAAGTATTGGTGGAAGACTCTGTTCATCAAGTTCATAAATACAGCAGGTGCATTCATCAGTCCAAAAGGCATCACTAAGAACTCATAGTGACAATAACGAGTCCTAAATGCTGTCTTTTGAATGTCTTCTCTTCGCACCTTTACTTGATGATAACCCGATCTCAAGTAGATCTTTGTGAACACCACTGTTCCTTTCAACTGGTCGAACAAATCATCAATTCGTGGCAGGGGGTACTTATTCTTGATGGTCAAAGCATTAAGGGCTCTATAATCAATGCACATGTGTACTGTTCCATCTTTCTTAGGCACAAACAATACTGGTGCTCCCCATGGTGATGCACTAGGACGGATAAATCCCTTTCTCTGTAACTCCTCTAACTGTAGCTTTAATTCATCTAGTTCCTTCTTCGCCAATCAGTATACATTAGAAGATATCGATGCTGCTCCGGGTAATAGTTTAATAGTGAACTCTATGTCTCTATCTGGCGGTAAGCCTGACAATTCTTCAGGAAATACATCCTCGAATTCTGCAACTATTGGTAGAGGTGCAATCTCCATAGCCATGTAGGTTCCTGTTATCTGTCCTACTCCTTGCTCGATGGTCCCTCGTATGTACTCGAACTTCGGTTGATCTGGCAGTCTAAAAGTGACTCTATCCTTCCGGCAATTTAGTACGATGTTATACTGGCTTAACCAGTCCATGCCTAGCACAACATCAAAGTACGGTATAGGCAATACCAAGAATCGCGCTCTCATCTCT
>JAYESA010002280.1:0-26610 GCA_036927795.1 Iris macrosiphon
GGGAAAGAAGAGCGTAACGGTATGACGCTAAACGAAATTATGGTGCAGAATGGGCATAGAATGGTGAAAACGAGTATAGACGGGTGATTCTAACAAAATATAGTATAAAAGTGGTCTAGATTAGGGAAACGAGTACAAAAATATGACTCTAGCTGAAATAGGGTATCAAATACTCGTTAAATGGTGAAAAGGCATATAAATGAGTGTTTCCAACCAAGGCATAATGTAGTATAACCGTAGAATAATGAAAACGGGTTTGGATCATTGAAATATGTTATAAAACAGGGGTAGAATCATGGAGACGAGTATAGACGAGTGATTCTAACCAAAATATGGTGTATGATACGCATAGATTGGTGAGAACGGGTATGGATTAGTGACTCTAACCGAAATATGGTAGAAAAGTGGCATAAATGTGTGAAAACGAGTACCGAAATACGATTATGATCGAAATACGGTATCTAATACTCGTAGGATGGTGAAAACGAGAATAAATGGGTGGTTCTTACCGAAATATGGTACAGAATGAGCTTAGAATGATGAAAACGTATTTAGATCGACGATTCTAAACCAAACTATTGCACAAAAGAGACCTAGAATGGTGAGAACGAGTAAAGATTGACGATTCTAATAGAAATATATTATAGAATAAGTGTGGAGTTGTTAAAACGAGTATGGATAGATGATTCTAACCGAGATATGGTGAAAAAAATGGTATAGTATAAGCATAGATGGTGAAAACGAGTATAGATGGGTGATCTTAACCGAAATATGGTGCAAAAGTGGCATAGATTTGTGAAAACGGGTACTGAAATGTGATTATGATCGAAATAAGCTACCAATTACTCGTGGGATGGTGAAAACCAGTATAAATGAGCGGTTCTAACCGAAATATGGTATAGAATGAGCGTAGAAAAATAAAAACATGTTTAGACCGGTGAATCTAACCAAAATATGTTACAAAACAGATGTAGAATGGTGAAAACGAGTGTCGATGGATGATTCTAGCTAAACATGACATAGAATAATCGTAGAATGGTTAAAACGAACATCGATGGATGATCCTTACAGTGATATAGTTTAGAATAGGCATAGACTGATGAAAGCGAGTATAGATTAGTGATTCTAATCGAAATTATGGTAAAGAACAAGCTTAGATTGGTGAAAACAGGTACAAATAAGTGATTCTATCAGAAATATGGAATAAAATGAACGTAGAATGATAAAATCGACTATGGTTGAGTGATTCTATCAGAAATATGGAATAAAGCAAGTATAGAAAGGGAAAGAGGAGCATAACAGTGTGACGCTAAACGAAATTATGGTACAGAATGGGCATAGAATGGTAAAAACGAGTATGGGTGATTCTAACAAAATATAGTATAAAAGTGGCCTAGATTAGGGAAACGAGTACAGAAATATGACTCTAGCTGAAATAATGTATCAAATACTCGTTAAATGGTGAAAAGGCATATAAATGAGTGTTTCCAACCAAGGAATGATGTAGTATAACCGTAGAATAATGAAAACGGGTTTGGATCATTAAAATATGTTATAAAACAGGGGTGGAATCATGGAGACGAGTATAGACGAGTGATTCTAACCAAAATATGGTGTATGGTACGCGTAGATTGGTGAGAACGGGTATAGATTGGTGACTCTAACCGAAATATGGTAGAAAAGTGGCATATATTTGTGGAAACGAGTACCGAAATACGATTATGATCAAAATACAGTATCTAATACTCGTAGGATGGTGAAAACGAGAATAAATGGGTGGTCCTTACCGAAATATGGTACAGAATGAACTTAGAATGATGAAAACGTATTTAGATCGACGGTTCTAAACCAAACTATTGCACAAAAGAGACCTATAATGGTGAGAACGAGTAAAGATTGGCGATTCTAATAGAAATATATTATAGAATAAGTGTGGAGTTGTTAAAACGATTATATATAGATGATTCTAACCGAGATATGGTGAAGAAAATGGTGTAGTATAAGCATAGATGGTAAAAACGAGTATAGATGGGTGATCTTAACCAAAATATGGTACAAAAGTGGCATAAATTTTTGGAAACGGGTACTGAAATATGATTAAGATCGAAATAAGCTACCAATTACTCGTGGGATGGTGAAAACCAGTATAAATGAGCGGTTCTAACCGAAATATGGTATAGAATGAGCGTAGAAAGATAAAAACTTATTTAGACCGGTGAATCTAACCAAAACACGTTACAAAACAGATGTAGAATGGTGAAAACGAGTGTCAATGGATGATTCTAGCTAAACATGATATAGAATGAGCATAGAATGGTTAAAACGAGCATCGATGGGTGATCCTTACAGTGATATAGTTTAGAATAGGCATAGAATGATGAAAGCGAGTATAGATTGGTGATTCTAATCGAAATTATGGTATAGAACGAGCTTAGATTGGTGAAAACAGGTACAAATAAGTGATTCTATCAGAAATATAGAATAAAATAAACGTAGAATGATAAAAATGACTATGGTTGAGTGATTCTATCAGAAATATAGAATAAAGCAAGTATAGAAAGGGAAAGAGGAGCATAACGGTGTGACGCTAAACAAAATTATGGTACAGAATGGGCATAGAATGGTAAAAACGAGTATAGACGGGTGATTCTAACAAAATATAGTATAAAAGTAGCCTAGATTAGTGAAACGAGTACAAAAATGTGACTCTAGCCGAAATAAGGTATCAAATACTCGTTAAATGGTGAAAACGGATATAAATGAGTGTTTCCAACCAAGGCATGATGTAGTATAACCGTAGAACAATGAAAACGGGTTTGGATCATTGAAATATGTTATAAAACAGGGGTAGAATCATGGAGACGAGTTTAGACGAGTGATTCTAACCAAAATATGGTGTATGGTACGCGTAGATTGGTGAGAACGGGTATGGATTGGTGACTCTAACCGAAATATGGTATAAAAGTGGTATAGATTTGTGGAAACGATTACCGAAATATGATTATGATCGAAATACGGTATCTAATACTCGTAGGATGGTGAAAACGAGAATAAATGGGTGGTCCTTACCGAAATATGTTATAAATGAGCTTAGAATGATAAAAACGTATTTAGATCGGGCATTCTAAACCAAACTATTGCACAACAGAGACCTATAATGGTGAGAACGAGTAGAGATTGGCAATTCTAATAGAAATATATTATAGAATAAGTGTGGAGTTGTTAAAACGAGTATGGATAGATGATTCTAACCGAGATATGGTGAAGAAAATGGTGTAGTATAAGCATAGATGGTAAAAACGAGTATAGATGGGTGATCTTAACCGAAATATGGTGCAAAAGTGGCATAGATTTGTGGAAACGGGTACTGAAATGTGATTATGATCGAAATAAGCTACCAATTACTCGTGGGAGGGTGAAAACCAGTATAAATGAGCGGTTCTACCGAAATATGGTATAGAATGAGCGTAGAAAGATAAAAACATGTTTAGACCGGTGAATCTAACCAAAACACGTTACAAACCAGATGTAGAATGGTGAAAACGAGTGTCGATGGATGATTCTAGCTAAACATGATATAGAATGAGCGTAGAATGGTTAAAATGAGCATCAATGGGTGATCCTTACAGTGATGTAGTTTAGAATAGGCATAGACTGATAAAAGCGAGTATAGATTGGTGATTCTAATCGAAATTATGGTATAGAACGAGCTTAGATTGGTGAAAACAGGTACAAATAAGTGATTCTATCATAAATATGGAATAAAATGAACGTAGAATGATAAAAACGACTATGCTTGAGTGATTCTATCAGAAATGTGGAATAAAGCAAGTGTAGAATGTGAAAGAGGAGCATAACGGTGTGACGCCAAACGAAATTATGGTACAGAATGGTAAAAACGAGTATAGACGTGTGATTCTAACAAAATATAGTATAAAAGTGGCCTAGATTAGTGAAACGAGTACATAAATGTGATTCTAGCCGAAATAAGGTATCAAATACTCGTAATGTCACGCCCCAGTCCCAAAATACCGAGGGACTGGACACGTGGCAATGGCCAACAGCACGCACCGATGGACAACCCAATTTAATGGATCCATCAGGGCATACTTAAGCTGTAGTACAACAATAAATAGATCAAGTGTTACAAGTCACAGTCTATACTAATCTCATCAACAACAGATAATCACAGATTAAATGCCAGAATAATGCAAATAGAATAAACTAACAAATCTCAATAAAAGTGTCTCGGAGCACAATCCGAGAACAAGTTTGATACATCAATGCAATAGACAGAAAATAAAGGAACTGGAAATAGAAATAACTGACTATATAAAGCAAAAACTCAGGAGAAGTCCTCTGGCACGATCTCGTCCTCAGGTTCTGGTACAGCTCCTGGAAGTGCTCCTGTACGGTATATCTCTGGATGGATCTCTTCGGCTATACCTGGGGACATAATCCGGATCCAGGTCCTCAGGGGACATAGCAAGGTACAGATAATACAAGCCATAATAATGCAGTAAAATAGTCAATGAGATAAACAGGATAAATATGTAACCATCTATGTGAAATACAGGTGAGAACATCACCAGTACTCAGGCTGAGACTACTACAAGCTCTGTGTAGGGGAGCCGGTAGCAGTGATATCATGTGGTCGTCTAGCTCAGCGGAAGACTGAGACGCCGGCATAATATAGTCAACCTGTAGCCTGTGTGTCTCTCCAGCAATAAATAGAACAATAGGGAAAACACTAAGTAACCAGCTAAGTGATATGCAAGACGAGAGCAGCACTAGAACTCAGGCTGAAACCACTACAAGCTCGGTGTCGGGGAGCCGGTAGCAGTGATATCATGTGGTCGTCTAGCTCAGCGGAAGACTGAGACGCCGACATAATATAAAATCAACCTGTAGCCTGTGTGTCTCTCCCCACCCAATATAATCATACGTCTCATGTCCATGTGGCCCCATGTCTATGTCACGTAAGATCATATCTAATGCAACAAGTCATATAGTATCTAGGAACATAATGTCAATGTCAAGTCCTGTATCCTATACAGAATCACCACGAATATCTCAGGAAGATCCTGTCCATGAATAGTGTCAAGTGTCCTGGGTTATAATGTACTTGATAGGACAAGTACGAGAAAGATGGGGTCTCGATATCCATGTCTAGATGACAATACACAACGTCGCGTACGGTGTTGGCACCCGACTATGAATCGGATGCTAAGTAAAGTCGCACGGTCCTAGGTCAAGCATAAACCACAATATATATATATATATATATATATATATATATATATATATATATAAGCCAAGGAAATAAGTAACAAAGACTGCAAGTTTTGGCAAGGTACACTTGCTTGGGGTTCTAGCTCCAACTGTAGCTCTGGTCTCAGTGTGATTTGCAGGTACTACTCGGGTTGCTGAAATAAACATCACCATTAGATTCAAAAAATATTAAATAGCTAGAAACGCCTGTCCTTAAGTCCAATTTGAACACAGGGGCAAAAATGACATTTTCGGGTCAAAGCGGGGTCTACATGTGGCCCGCTTCGCACCAAAAAATGTGTCAGGGACAAAGTTCTCCAAATTCGTCAAACTTAGTGTCAACAAGTCAGGAACGATGATACGAACCCAACGAAACTTCCAGAATTGGATTCCGATGAGCCGATCACAAAATCGCCCGTCAAGTGGAACCTGTGGGGCCCACGATACATGATTTTGTCAACGTTCTCAGAATCGAACCAAACTTGGGTCACAGGACCAGTGTATCGCTACGAGTCCGATGGCGCAAGTTTTGTTTCGATCCGACGTGTGTACACAAAGTTATGACGCATTCCAGAACTGACGGATACAGGACGGTGTCCGCGAATACGCGTTGATTCCGGTGTGCACGCACATCCAAATCAACTTCTGCGAAATCCCACACGTTCGTATCAACGACGCGCACGTTTCGGTAAAGACCACGTGCGACCAAGTCGTCCCGTTTGGCGGAGCGCACTCAGTTTCGGGGTGAAACAGGGCATTGTTTTTCCTATTTTTGGATCACGGTTCGCGATCGCCACAGGACGCGATGCACTGAGCGGATTGCACGGGCACCGAGAGGGTCACGCAAGGTTCGCGATGCAACAGACGGAATCGAAAATGGGTCAACGAGTAGAGAGAAACGGGTACCTGAACAGGGCTCTGGAAACCGAATTTTCCGTGTCCGACACGACACAAAGTGGGCCGTGTCCGACTTAGGGTTAGGGTTTGGGTCTGCTGACGGAGATCGACGGAGGAGGGCGCGCGCCCCGAGCCCCCGCTGCGGCCGGAGGCGGGTCGGAGGGGGCTGGGGCGGCGCTGGCGACGCTGGCCGGAGGCGGCGGCGCGCGGCAGGCGGCCGGAGGCGGCGTCGGGCGACCAGAGGGAGGCTGCGGCTGGGTCTGCTGCGGCCGAAGCTGGCGAGGGCGGGGCACGGCGGTGATGGCGGCAGGGCGAGGGGAGCGGTGGCGGCGCGTGGCGAGGGGAGGCGGTCGGAGTCGGGGTGGATCTGGCCGGAGGGGAGCGGGGGTTCTAGGGTTTAAATAGGGAGCCGGCGAGGGAGAGGGGGCCGAGCGAGGCGGAGGTCGTGGCGGGGTCGGCCGAGGGGTGCAGGGCGCGTGCGGAGCGGGCGGCGCGGCGACGTGGCCGGCGAGGCGGCGGAAGAAGCGGGCCGGGCGAAGCGGTTCGTGCGGGGAGATGAAGAAACGGGTCTGCGGGTTTCGGGCGGGTCGGGTTCGGTCTGGCGGACCCGACCCGACCAGCTAAGCGGTCGGACCGGTCCGGTCGGTTGGGTTGGACCGGGTTCGGCCGGTTCAGGCCGGTTTGAACCCGGTTCAACCCGGTTCAATTTTAATTAATTTTAAAAAATAGTTTTTGGGCCTTTAAAAATGTTTTCGGGGTCCAATAAATTCCCAGAAATTTACCCTAAGTCCAATATTTTATTTTACACCCAAAAATATTATTTCCATAATATTGTAATATATTTTTAAAAAAATTAACTTTATTTAATGCAAAAATACCCTGGTTTTTAATTAGCAAAAATTCTCAAAAAACCTAGAAAATTCTGAAAAATCCAGTTTTAAAATTTTTGAAAAATCAGGGGGTTTACACGTAAAATGGTAAAAACGGATATAAATGAGTGTTTCCAACCAAGACATGATGTAGTATAATCGTAGAATAATGAAAAAGGGTTTGGATCATTGAAATATGTTATAAAACAGGGGTAGAATCGTGGAGACGAGTATAGACGAGTGATTCTAACCAAAATATGGTGTATGGTACGCGTAGATTGGTGAGAGCGGGTATGGATTGGTGACTCTAAAGTGGCATATATTTGTGGAAACGAGTACCGAAATACGATTATGATCGAAATATGGTATCTAATAATCGTAGGATAGAGAAAACAAGAATAAATGGGTGGTCCTTACCGAAATATAGTACAAAATGAGCTTAGAATGATGAAAACGTATTTAGATTGACGATTCTAAACTAAACTATTGTTCAAAAGAGACCTAGAATGGTGAGAACGAGTATAGATTGGCAATTCCAATAGAAATATGATATAGAATAAGCGTGGAGTTGTTAAAACGAGTACGGATAGGTGATTTTAACCGAGATATGGTGAAGAATATGGTATAGTATAAGCATAGATGGTGAACACGAGTATAGATGGGTGATCTTAACCGAAATATCGTGCAAAAGTGGCGTAGATTTATAGAAACGGGTACTGAAATATGATTATGATCGAAATAAGCTTTCAATTACTCGTGGGATAGTGAAAACGAGTACAAATGAGCGATTCTAACCGAAATATGGTATAAAATGAGCGTAGAAAGATAAAAACATGTTTAGACCGGTGATTCTAACCAAAATACGTTATAAAACAGATATAGAATGGTGAAAACGAGTGTCGATGGATGATTCTAGCTGAACATAATATAGAATGAGCGTAGAATGGTTAAAACGACCATCGATGGATGATTCTTACAGTGATATGGTTTAGAATAGGCATAGACTGATGAAAGCGAGTATAGATGGGTGATTCTAATCAAAATTATGGTATAGAACGAGCTTAGATAGGTGAAATCAGGTACAAATAAGTGATTCTATCAGAAATATATAATAGAATGAACGTAGAATGATGAAAATGACTATGGATGAATGATTCTATCAAAAATATGGAATATAACAAGTGAAGAATGCGAAAGAGGAGCATAACGGTGTGACGCTAAACGAAATTATGGTACAGAATAGGCATAGAATGGTGAAAACGAGTATAGACAGGTGATTCTAACCGAAATATAGTATAAAAGTGGCCTAGATTAGTGAAACGAGTACAGAAATATGATTCTAGCCGAAATAAGGTATCAAATACTCGTTAAATGGTGAAAACGGATATAAATGAGTGTTTCCAACCAAGACATGATATAATATAATCGTAGAATAATGAAAACGGGTTTGGATCAATGAAATATGTTATAAAATAGGGGTAGAATCGTGGAGACGAGTATAGACGAGTGATTCTAACCAAAATATGGTGTATGGTACGCGTAGATTGGTGAGAACGGGTATGGATTGGTGACTCTAACCGAAATATGATAGAAAAGTGGCATAGATTTGTGGAAACGAGTACCGAAATATGATTATAATCGAAATACGGTATCTAATACTCGTAGGATGGTGAAAACGAGAATAAATGGGTGGTCCTTACCGAAATATGGTACAGAATGAGCTTAAAATGATGAAAATGTATTTAGATTGGCGATTCTAAACCAAACTATTGCACAAAAGAGACATAGAATGGTGAGAACGAGTAGAGATTGGCGATCCTAATAGAAATATGTTATAGAATAAGTGTGGAGTTGTTAAAACGAGTATGGATAGATGATTCTAACCGAGATACGGTAAAGAAAATGGTGTAGTATAAGCATAGATGATAAAAACGAGTATAGATGGGTGATCTTAACCGAAATATGGTACAAAAGTGGCATAGATTTGTGGAAACGGGTACTGAAATATGATTATGATCGAAATAAGCTACCAATTACTCGTGGGTTGGTGAAAACCAGTATAAATGAGCGGTTCTAACTGAAATATGGTATAGAATGAGCGTAGAAAGATAAAAACATGTTTAGACTGGTGAATCTAACCAAAATACGTTACAAAACAGATGTAAAATAGTAAAAACGAGTGTCGATGGATGATTCTAGCTAAACATGATATAGAATGAGTGTAGAATGGTTAAAACGAGCATCGATGGGTGATTCTTATAGTGATATAGTTTAGAATAGGCATAGACTGATAAAAGCGAGTATAGATTGGTGATTCTAATCGAAATTATGGTATAGAACGAGCTTAGATTGGTGAAAACAGGTACAAATAAGTGATTCTATCAGAAATATGGAATAAAATGAACGTAGAATGATAAAAACGACTATGGTTGAGTGATTCTATCAGAAATATGAAATAAAGCAAGTATAGAAAGTGAAAGAGGAGCATAACGGTGTGACGCTAAACGAAATTATGGTACAGAATGGGCATAGAATGGTGAAAACGAGTATAGATGGGTGATTCTAACAAAATATAATATAAAAGTGGCCTAGATTAGTGAAACGAGTACAAAAATGTGACTCTAGCCGAAATAAGGTTTCAAATACTCGTTAAATGGTGAAAACGGATATAAATGAGTGTTTTAAACCAAGACATGATGTAGTATAACCATAGAATAATGAAAACGGGTTTGGATCATTAAAATATGTTATAAAACAGGGGTAGAATTATGGAGACGAGTATAGATTAGTAATTCTAACCAAAATATGGTGTATGATATGCGTAGATTGGTACAAAAATATGATTCTAGCCGAAATAAGGTATCAAATATTCATAAAATGGTGAAAACAAAAATAAATGAGTATTTCCTACCAAGACATGATGTAATATAATCGTAGAATAATGAAAACGGGTTTGGATCATTGAAATATGTTATAAAACAGGGATAGAATCGTGGAGACGAGTATAGACGAGTAATTCTAACCAAAATATGGTGTATGGTACGCGTAGATTGGTGAGAACGGGTATGGATTGGTGACTCTAACCGAAATGTGGTAGAAAAGTGGCATAGATTTGTGGAAACGAGTACCGAAATACGATTATGATCAGAATACGGAATCTAATACTCGTAGGATGGTGAAAACGAGAGTAAATGGGTGGTCCTTACTTAAATATGGTACCAAATGAGCTTAGAATGATGAAAACATATTTAGATCAGCGATTCTAAACTAAACTATTGCACAAAAGAGACCTAGAATGGTGAGAACGAGTATAGATTGGCGATTCTAATAGAAATATGATATAGAATTAGCATGGAGTTGTTAAAATGAATATGGATAGGTGATTCTAACCGAGATATGGTGAAGAATATGGTGTAGTATAAGCATAGATTGTCTCGCTCCAGTCCCAAAAGTACGTAGGACTAGGAACACGTAAGCATGCCAGCCGCATGGATATGACAACTCCAATATATGGAAACCAAACCCATACGTACGCTGTAATATGAATATAAAATCCACAAGTGGTATAAACATATGTCACAAGTCACAGGGTACAATCTAAATCTCATCCACAGAAAATCAATATAAATGAATAACCAGCATCTATATAACTAGATCTCAACATAAGTGTCTAAAGATGATAGTTGGATGGAAACAAATCAACTACCAACAACATGGAAAAGTACAACACCATAAACACAATATAGGAATACCAGCTAGCAATCACGGGCTCGAAGAGAGGACGTCCACGAAACATATATAACCATCCAAATCTGCGCTCCTGCAAATACTCAAGAACAGATACACCTGGCAGAGGACCAGGTCCTCAGAGGGTCGTAACAAGATACAAAAAAGCGAGCCAACTTGAATACAGTAAACATGCATATAATTTAAAAATAAATAAGTACGCTGTACAAGACAATCTATATGAATGCAAATGAGAACAACTTTTCGACGTATGGGCAAGGGTAGGCTACTCGATCTACCTCACAACTCACACACACGTCAATGGACATCAGAAATTGACATACCGCGGGGGTAGCGACCAGCGAGACTCCAGAAATCGACATACCACGGGGGTAGCGACCAGCGCGACACACGTCCGTAGTGCGAGCTATATACTACGGTTTACCAGAGTGGTTAAAAGCCCATACGCCTAATGATTGTCCTCTATGATACTAAGTGTCAAGTGTGTGTCAACATATCTAATATATAGTAATGACTGAAAGGAACTACACATGCAATAAATAAACAAAAATGCAATAAATATACAGAAATATACTAAGCATGCAAAATACTGTAAATAATTTGGCAAAGTATCTTGCCTGGCAAGAAAGCTGTAAAGTGTAACGTCCCGAAGTCCAACACACAGGATCAAAAGCTATGGCCACAGAACAAATATCTTCGGATGCTAAAATAAACATCACCAACGTTTCCAGAATAAGCAAAATAGCTAAAAAGTACTTCCCTTTCGTCCAATTTGGACACAAGGGCAAAACGGTAATTTCAGATAAAAATGGGGTCCACGTGTGGCCCACTTTGCACCGAAAAATATGCCAAGGGTAACAGTCTCTAAATGGGACAAATTATAGGTCAAACAACTCTAAATGTTAATACGAACCCAACGGTATGTCCAAATGTGGATTTCGATGAGCCGGTCACAATTTCGTCCAAAAAGTCAACCGTGGGGCCCGCCAATTGACGACTTGGTCAACTGTCTCAGAATTGAGCAAAAATTGGGTCACAGGACCAGCACGTTACCACGAGTCCAGTGGCGCAAGTTTCGTCGCAATCTGACGAGCGTGCACAAAATGCGCACGACTTCAACAAAAGTTGCGACACGGGGTGTGTCCACGGATACGGGCTGATTCTGGCGCGCACACGCGTCCGAATCAGTTTTTACGAATTTTTACGTGTCCGGTTACGCTGCGGTCACCGTTCGGTACACTTGGTACACGGCGGGGCGGTCCCGTTTGGCGGGGCGCGCTCCGTTTCACAACTTTTGGAAATCTGGGAAAAGTGGGTTTACGGGATTTTGTGACGAATTTAATTCTGTCCACAACAGTTAATAATCTAGGGTTATTTAACAGAAATTAAACTAGGTCAAGTGGTCTACACATACCAAAAAGAATCATCGAATTTGGATCTCTGTGGTGGGAGATACGAACTTGGCAACATGGGTGGTCACCGCAGTTTTCTGCGATCCCAGAATTTGGTCTGCTTGCGCCAACTTTGGCGCTATTTTCGCCTAGGGTTTCGTGTTGTTCGAGGTCTACTATCATACAGATATGGAAGAGAGTTAAGGGGTGAGCATACCGGTGAAGACGGAACGATGTTTGGTTGAGTGAGTCGACGGGAAGCAAATCTGGAACAAAGGTACCTCGTGTGGGAATCTGCAGTACGCGGGGTCGCGGTCATCGGGATTTGTTTGGACGACCTGGCGGGGTTCTCTGGCTGCGGTGGCGGCTCTCTCTAGTTCTAGATGAGAAGAGGAGGGTTTGGATGATTAGGTTAGGTTAGGGTGAAATGAGTACAGAAATATGATTCTAGCCGAAATAAGGTATCAAATACGCGTGAAATTGTGAAAACGGGTATAAATGAGTGTTTCGAACCAAGACATGATGTAATATATTCATAGAATGATGAAAACGGATTTGGATCATTGAAATATGTTACAAAACAAGGGTAGAATCGTGGAGACGAGTATAGACGAGTGATTCTAACCAAAATATGGTGTATGGTACGTGTAGATTGGTGAGAACGGGTATGGATTGGTGACTCTAACCGAAATATGGTAGAAAAGCGGCATAGATTTGTGGAAACGAGTACCGAAATACGATTATGATCGGAATACGGAATCTAATACTCGTAGGATGGTGAAAACGAGAGTAAATTGGTGGTCCTTACCGAAATATGGTACCGAATGATCTTAGAATGATGAAAACATATTTAGATCGGCGATTCTAAACTAAACTATTGCACAAAAGAGACCTAGAATGGTGAGAACGAGTATAGATTGGCGATTCTAATAGAAATATGATATAGAATAAGCATGGAGTTGTTAAAACGAGTAAGGATAGGTGATTCTAACCGAGATATGGTGAAGAATATGATGTAGTATAAGCATAGATGGTAAAAACGGGTATAGATGGGTGATCTTAACCGAAATATGGTGCAAAAGTGGCATAGATTTGTGGAAACGGGTACTGAAATGTGATTATGATCGAAATAAGCTTTCAATTACTCGTGGGATGGTGAAAACGAGTATAAATGAACGATTATAACCGAAATATGGTATAGAATGAGTGTAGAAAGATAAAAACATGTTTAGACCGGTGATTTTAACCAAAACACGTTATAAAACAGATGTAGAATAGTGAAAACGAGTGTCGATGGATGATTCTAGCTGAACATGATATAGAATGAGCATAGAATGGTTAAAACGAGCATCGATGGATGATCCTTATAGTGATATGGTTTAGAATAGGCATAGACTGATGAAAGCGAGTATAGATGGGTAATTCTAATCGAAATTATGGTATATAACGAGCTTAAAATCAGGTACAAATAAGTGATTCTATCAGAAATATATAATCAAATGAACGTAGAATGATAAAAACGACTATGGATGAGTGATTCTATCAAAAATATGGAATAAAACAAGTAAAGAATGCAAAAAAGTTGCATAACGGTATGACGCTAAACGAAATTATGGTGCAGAATGGGCATAGAATGGTAAAAACGAGTATAGACGGGTGATTCTAACCGAAATATAGTATATAAATGGCTCTTTTATTGGTGAAATGAGTACAGAAATGTGATTCTAGCCGAAATAAGGTATCAAATACTCGTGAAATGGTGAAAACGGGTATAAATGAGTGTTTCGAACCAAGACATGATGTAATATATTCATAGAATGATGAAAACGGGTTTGGATCATTGAAATATGATACAAAACAAGGGTAGAATCGTGGAGACGAGTATAGACGAGTGATTCTAACCAAAATATGGTGTATGGTATGCGTAGATTGGTGAGAACGGGTATGGATTGGTGACTCTAACCGAAATGTGGCAGAAAAGTGGCATAGATTTGTGGAAACGAGTACCGAAATACGATTATGATCGAAATACGTAATCTAATACTCGTAGGATGGTAAAAACGAGAGTAAATGGGTGGTCCTTACCGAAATATGGTACTAAATGAGCTTAGAATGATAAAAACATATTTAGATCGGTGATTCTAAACTAAACTATTGCACAAAAGAGACCTAGAATGGTGAGAACGAGTATAGATTGGCGATTCTAATAGAAATATGATATAGAATAAGTATGGAGTTATTAAAACGAGTATGGATAGGTGATTCTAACCGAGATATGGTGAAGAATATGGTGTAGTATAAGCATAGATGGTAAAAACGGGTATAGATGGGTGATCTTAAACGAAATATGGTACAAAAGTGGCGTAGATTTGTGGAAACGGGTACTGAAATGTGATTATGATCGAAATAAGCTTTCAATTACTCGTGGGATGGTAAAAACGAGTATAAATGAACGGTTCTAACCGAAATATGGTATAGAATAAGCGTAGAAAGATAAAAACATGTTTAGACCGGTGATTCTAACCAAAACACGTTATAAAACAGATGTAGAATGGTGAAAACGAGTGTCGATGGATGATTCTAGCTGAACATGATATATAATGAGCGTAGAATAGTTAAAACTAGCATCGATGGATGATCCTTACAGTGATATGGTTTAGAATAGTCATAGACTGATGAAAGCGAGTATAGATGGGTAATTCTAATCGAAATTATGGTATATAACGAACTTAGATTGGTGAAATCAGGTACAAATAAGTGATTCTATTATAAATATATAATCGAATGAACGTAGAATGATGAAAACGACTATGGATGAGTGATTCTATCAAAAATATGGAATAAAACAAGTAAAGAATACGAAAGAGGAGTATAACGGTGTGACGCTAAACGAAATTATGGTGCAGAATGGGAATAGAATGGTGAAAACGAGTATGGACGGGTGATTCTAACCGAAATATAGTATATAAGTGGCCTTTATTGGTGAAATGAGTACAGAAATATGATTCTAGCTGAAATAAGGTATCAAATACTCGTGAAATGGTGAAAACGGGTATAAATGAGTGTTTTGAACTAAGACATGATGTAATATAATCATAGAATGATGAAAACGGGTTTGGATCATTGAAATATGTTACGAAACAGGGGTAGAATCGTGGAGACGAGTATAGATGAGTGATTCTAACCAAAATATGGGGTATGATATGCGTAGATTGGTACAAAAATATGATTCTAGCCGAAATAAGGTATCAAATACACGTAAAATGTAAAAACAGATATAAATTAGTGTTTCCAACCAAGACATGATGTAAAATAATCGTAGAATAATGAAAACGGGTTTGGATCATTGAAATATGTTATAAAACAGGGGTAGAATCGTGGAGACGAGTATAGACGAGTGATTCTAACCAAAATATGGTGTATGGTACGCATAGATTGGTGAGAACGGGTATGGATTGGTGACTCTCACCGAAATGTGGTAGAAAAGTGGCATAGATTTGTGAAAACGAGTACAGAAATACGATTATGATCGGAATACGGATTCTAATACTCGTAGGATGGTGAAAACGAGAGTAAATGGGTAGTCCTTTCCGAAATATGGTACCGAATGAGCTTAGAATGATCAAAACATATTCAGATCGGCGATTCTAAACTAAACTATTGCACAAAAGAGACCTAGAATGGTGAGAACGAGTATAGATTGGCGATTCTAATAGAAATATGATATAGAATAAGCATGGAGTGGTTAAAACGAGTATGGATAGGTGATTCTAACTGAGATATGGTGAAAAATATGGTATAGTATGAGCATAGATGGTGAAAACGGGTATAGATGGGTGATCTTAACCGAAATATAGTACAAAAGTGGCGTAGATTTGTGGAAACGGGTACTGAAATGTGATTATGATCGAAATAAGCTTTCAATTACTCGTGGGATGGTGAAAACGAGTATAAATAAACGTTTCTAACCGAAATATGGTATAGAATGAGCATAGAAAGATAAAAACATGTTTAGACCGGTAATTCTAACCAAAACACGTTATAAAACAGATGTAGAATGGTGAAAACGAGTGTCGATGGATGATTCTAGCTGAACATGATATAGAATGAGCGTAGAATGGTTAAAACGAGCATCGATGGATGATCCTTACAGTGATATGGTTTAGAATAGGCATAGACTGATGAAAGCGAGTATAGATGGGTGATCCTAATCGAAATTATGGTATATAACGAGCTTAGATTGGTGAAATCAGGTACAAATAAGTGATTCTATCAGAAATATATAATAGAATGAACGTAGAATGATGAAAACGACTATGGATGAGTGATTCTATCATGGAATAAAATAAGTGAAGAATACGAAAGAGGAGCATAACGGTGTGACGCTAAACGAAATTATGGTGCAGAATGGGCATAGAATGGTGAAAACAAGTATAGATGGGTGATTCTAACCGAAATATAGTATATAAGTGGCCTTTATTGGTGAAATAAGTACAGAAATGTGATTCTAGCCGAAATAAGGTATCAAATACTCGTGAAATGGTGAAAACGGGTATAAATGAGTGTTTCGAACCAAGACATGATGTAATATATTCATAGAATGATGAAAACGGGTTTGGATCATTGAAATATGTTACAAAACAAGGGTAGAATCGTGGAGACGAGTATAGACGAGTGATTCTAACCAAAATATGGTGTATGGTACGTGTAGATTGGTGAGAACGGGTATGGATTGGTGACTAACCAAAATATGGTAGAAAAGTGGCATAGATTTGTGGAAACGAGTACCGAAATACGATTATGATCGAAATACGGAATCTAATACTCGTAGGATGGTGAAAACGAGAGTAAATTGGTGGTCCTTACGAAATATGGTACCGAATGAGCTTAGAATGATGAAAACATATTTAGATCGGCGATTCTAAACTAAACTATTGCACAAAAGAGACCTAGAATGGTGAGAACGAGTATAGATTGGCGATTCTAATAGAAATATGATATAGAATAAGCATGGAGTTGTTAAAACGAGTAAGGATAGGTGATTCTAACCGAGATATGGTGAAGAATATGATGTAGTATAAGCATAGATGTTGAAAACGGGTATAGATGGGTGATCTTAACCGAAATATGGTGCAAAAGTGGCATAGATTTGTGGAAACGGGTTCTGAAATGTGATTATGATCGAAATAAGCTTTCAATTACTCGTGGGATGGTGAAAACGAGTATAAATGAACGGTTCTAACCGAAATATGGTATAGAATAAGTGTAGAAAGATAAAAACATGTTTAGACAGGTGATTCTAACCAAAATATATTATAAAACAGATGTAGAATGGTGAAAACAAGTGTCGATGGATGATTCTAGCTGAACATGATATAGAATGAGCGTAGAATGGTTAAAACGAGCATCAATGGATGATCCTTACAGTGATATAGTTTTGAATAGGCATAGACTAATGAAAGCGAGTATAGATGGGTGATTCTAATCGAAATTATGGTATATAACGAGCTTAGATTGGTGAAATCAGGTACAAATAAGTGATTCTATCAGAAATATATAGTCGAATGAACGTAGAATGATAAAAACGACTATGGATGACTGATTCTATCAAAAATATGAAATAAAACAAGTGAAGAATGCAAAAGAGTTGTATAACGGTGACACTAAACGAAATTATGGTGCAGAATGGGCATAGAATGGTAAAAACGAGTATAGACGGGTGATTCTAACCGAAATATAGTATATAAGTGGCCTTTATTGGTGAAATGAGTACAGAAATGTGATTCTAGCCGAAATAAGGTATCAAATACTCGTGAAATGGTGAAAACGGGTATAAATGAGTGCTTCGAACCAATACATGATGTAATATATTCATAGAATGATGAAAACGGGTTTGGATCATTGAAATATGTTACAAAACAAGGGTAGAATCGTGGAGACGAGTATAGACGGGTGATTCTAACCAAAATATGGTATATGGTACGCGTAGATTGGTGAGAACGGGTATGGATTGGTGACTCTAACCGAAATATGGTAGAAAAGTGGCATAGATTTGTGGAAACGAGTACCGAAATACGATTATGATCGGAATACGAAATCTAATACTCGTAGGATGGTGAAAACGAGAGTAAATGGGTGGTCCTTACCGAAATATGGTACTGAATGAGATTAGAATGATGAAAACATATTTAGATCGGCAATTCTAAACTAAACTATTGCACAAAAGAGACCTATAATGGTGAGAACGAGTATAGATTGGCGATTCTAATAGAAATATGATATAGAATAAGCATAGAGTTGTTAAAACGAGTATAGATAGGTAATTCTAACCGAGATATGGTGAAGAATATAGTGTAGTATAAGCATAGATGGTGGAAAACGAGTATAGATAGGTGATCTTAACCGAAATATGGTGCAAAAGTGGCGTAGATTTGTGGAAACGGGTACTGAAATATGATTATGATCGAAATAAACTTTCAATTACTCATGGGATGGTGAAAATGAGTATAAATGAACGGTTCTAACTGAAATATGGTATAAAATGAGCGTAGAAAGATAAAAACATGTTTAGACCGGTGATTCTAACCAAAACACGTTATAAAACAAATGTAGAATGGTGAAAACGAGTATCGATGGATGATTCTAGCTGAACATGATATAGAATGAGCGTAGATTAGTTAAAACGAGCATCGATGGATGATCCTTACAGTGATATGGTTTAGAATAGTCATAGACTGATGAAAGCGAGTATAAATGGGTGATTCTAATCGAAATTATGGTATATAACGAGCTTAGATTGCTGAAATCAGGTACAAATAAGTGATTCTATCATAAATATATAATCGAATAAACGTAGAATAATGAAAACGACTATGGATGAGTGATTCTATAAAAAATATAGAATAAAACAAGTGAAGAATACGAAAGAGGAGCATAACGGTGTGACGCTAAATGAAATTATGGTGCAGAATGGGCATAGAATGGTGAAAACGAGTATAGACGGATGATTCTAACTGAAATATAGTATATAAGTAGCCTTTATTGGTGAAATGAGTACATAAATGTGATTCTAAATGAAATAAGGTATCAAATACTCATGAAATGGTGAAAACGGGTATAAATGAGTGTTTCAAACCAAGACATGATGTAATATAATCATAGAATGATGAAAACGGGTTTGGATCATTGAAATATGTTACGAAACAGGGGTCGAATCGTGGAGACGAGTATAGACGAGTAATTCTAACCAAAATATGGTGTATGGTACGCGTAGATTTGTGAGAATGAGTATGGATTGGTGACTCTAACCGAAATGTGGTAAAAAAGTGGCATAGATTTGTGGAAACGAGTACCGAAATACGATTATGATCGGAATACGGAATCCAATACTCGTAGGATGGTGAAAACGAGAGTAAATGGGTGGGTCCTTACCAAAATATGGTACCGAATGATCTTAGAATGATGAAAACATATTTAGATCGGCGATTCTAAACTAAACTATTGCACAAAAGAGACCTAGAATTTGTGTGAACGAGTATAGATTGGCGATTCTAATAGAAATATGATATAGAATAAGCATGAAGGGGGTTAAAACGAGTATGGATAGGTAATTCTAACCGAGATATGGTGAAGAATATGGTATAGTATGAGCATAGATGGTAAAAACGGGTATAGATGGGTGATCTTAACCGAAATATAGTGCAAAAGTGGCATAGATTTGTGGAAACGGGTACTGAAATGTGATTATGATCGAAATAAGCTTTCAATTACTCGTGGGATGGTAAAAACGAGTATAAATGGAACGGTTCTAACCGAAATATGGTATAGAATGAGCATAGAAAGATAAAACATATTTTGACCGGTGATTCTAACCAAAACATATTATAAAACAGAGTGTCGATGGATGATTCTAGCTGAACATGATATAGAATGAGCGTAGAATGGTTAAAATGAGCATCGATGGATGATACTTACAGTGATATGGTTAAGAATAGGCATAGACTGATGAAAGCGAGTATAGATGGGTGATTCTAATCGAAATTATGGTATATAACGAGCTTAGATTGGTGAATCAGGTACAAATAAGTGATTTTATCAGAAATATATAATAGAATGAACGTAGAATGATGAAAACGACTATGGATGAGTGATTCTATCATAGAATAAAACAAGTTAAAAATGCGAAAGTGGAGCATAACGGTGTGACGCTAAACGAAATTATGGTGCAGAATGGGCATAGAATGGTAAAAACGAGTATAGACGTTTGATTCTAACCGAAATATAGTATATAAGTGGCCTTTATTTGTGAAATAAGTACAGAAATATGATTTTAGCCGAAATAAGATATCAAATACTAGTGAAATGGTGAAAACGGGTATAAATGGGTGTTTCGAACCAAGACATGATGTAATATATTCATAGAATGATGAAAACGGGTTTAGATCATTGAAAGTATGTTACAAAACAAAGGTAGAATCGTGGGAGACGAGTATAGACGAGTGATTCTAACCAAAATATGGTGTATGGTACGCATAGATTGGTGAGAACGGGTATGGATTGGTGACTCTAACCGAAATATAGTAGAAAAGTGGCATAGATTTGTGGGAAACGGAGTACCGAAATACGATTATGATCGGAATACGAAATCTAATACTCGTAGGATGGTGAAAACGAGAGTAAATGGGTGGTCCTTACGAAATATGGTACCGAATGAGCTTAGAATGATGAAAACATATTTAGATCGACGATTCTAAACTAAACTATTGTACAAAAGAGACCTAGAATGGTGAGAACGAGTATAGGATTGGAGATTCTAATAGAAATATAATATAGAATAAGCTTGGAGTTGTTAAAACGAGTATGGATAGATAATTCTAACTGAGATATGGTGAAGAATATGGTGTAGTATAAGCATATATGGTGAAAACGAGTATAGATGGGTGATCTTAACCGAAATATGGTACAAAAGTGGCATAGATTTGTGGAAACGGGTACTGAAATGTGATTATGATCGAAATAAGCTTTAAATTACTCGTGGGATGGTGAAAACGAGTTATAAATGAACGGTTCTAACTGAAATATGGTATAGAATGAGCATAGAAAGATAAAAACATGTTTAGACCGGTGATTCTAACCAAAACACGTTATAAAACAGATGTAGAATGGTGAAAACGAGTGTCGATGGATGATTCTAGCTGAACATGATATAGAATGAGCGTAGAATGGTTAAAACGAGCATCGATGGATGATCCTTACAGTGATATGGTTTAGAATAGGCATAGACTGATGAAAGCGAGTATAGATGGGTGATTCTAATCGAAATTATGGTATATAACGAGCTTAGATTGGTGAAATCAGGTACAAATAAGTGATTCTACCAGAAATATATAATAGAATGAACGTAGGATGATGAAAATGACTATGGATGAGTGATTCTATAAAAAATATGGAATAAAATAAGTGAAGAATGCGAAAGAGGAGCATAACGGTGTGACACTAAACGAAATTATGGTGCAGAATGGGCATAGAATGGTGAAAATGAGTATAGACAGGTGATTCTAACCGAAATATAGTATATAAGTGGCCTTTATTGGTGAAATGAGTACAGAGATATGATTCTAGCCAAAATAAAGTATCAAATACTCGTGAAAAGGTAAAAACGGGTATAAATGAGTGTTTTGAACTAAGACATGATGTAATATAATCGTAGAATGATGAAAACGGGTTTGGATCATTGATTCTAACTGAAATATGTTATAAAACAGGTGTAGAATCGTGGAGACGAGTATAGACAAGTGATTCTAATCAAAATATGGTGTATGATATACGTAAATTGGTGAGAACGAGTATGGATTGGTGACTCTAACCGGAATATGGTAGAAAAGTGACATAGATTTGTGGAAACAAGTACCAAAATACGATTATGATCGGAATACGATATCTATTACTCGTAGGATGGTGAAAACGAGAATAAATGGGTGGGTCCTTACCGAAATAGGGTACATAATGAGCTTAGAATGATGACAACGTATTTAGATCGGCGATTCTAAACCAAACTATTGCACCAAAGAGACTAGAATTGTGAAAACCAGTATAGATTGGCGATACCAAGAAAAACATGATATGGAATAAGCGTGGTGGAATTGTTAAAAACTCGTATGGATAGGTGATTCTAACCAAGATATGGTGAAGAATATGGTGTAGTATAAGCATACATGGTGAAAACGAGTATAGATGGGGGATCTTAACCGAAATATGGTGCAAAAGTGGCGTAGATTTGTGGAAACTAGTACTGAAAAGCGATTATGATTGAAATAAGCTATCAATTACTCGTGGGATGGTGAAAACGAGTATAAATGACCGTTTTTACCGAAATATGGTATAGAATGAGGCTAGAAAGATAAAACCATGTTTAGACTTGTGATTCAAACCAAAACACGTTACAAAACAGAAGTAGAATGGTGAAAACGAGTGTAGATGGACGATTCTAGCTGAACATGATATAGAATGAGCGTAGAATCGTTAAAATGAGCATCGATGGGCGATCCTTACAGTGATATAGTTTAGAATAGGCATAGGCTGACGAAAGCGAGTATAGATGTGTGATTCTAATCGAAATTATGGTATAGAACGAGCTTAGATTGGTGAAAACAGGTACAAAGAAGCGATTCTATCAGAAATATAGAATAAAATGAACGTAGAATAATGAAAATGATATGGATGAGTGATTCTATCAGAAATATG
This sequence comes from Iris macrosiphon, assembly GCA_036927795.1. NCBI lineage: Eukaryota > Viridiplantae > Streptophyta > Magnoliopsida > Asparagales > Iridaceae > Iris > Iris macrosiphon. Next base: position 22,919 of record JAYESA010002280.1, read on the forward strand.
GAATAAAACAAGTATAGAATGCGAAAGAGGAGCATAACAGTGTGACGCTAAACAAAATTATGGTGCAGAATGGGCATAGAACGGTGAAAAGGAGTATAGACGGGTGATTCTAACCGAAATATAGTATATAAGTGGCCCAGATTGATGAAACGAGTACAAAAATGTGATTCTAGCCGAAATAAGGTATCAAATACTCGTGAAATGGTGATAACGGGTATAAATGAGTGTTTTAAACCAAGACATGATTTAATATAATCGTAGAATGATGAAAACGGGTTTGGATCATTGATTCTAACCGAAATATGTTATAAAATAGGTGTAGAATTATGGAGACGAATATAGACGAGTGATTCTAACCGAAATATGGTGTATGATATGCGTAGATTGGTGAGAACGAGTATGGATTGATGACTCTAACCAGAATATGGTAGAAAAGTGACATAGATTTGTGGAAACGAGTACTGAAATATGATTATGATCGAAAAAACGGTATCTATTACTCGTTGGATGGTGGAAAACGAGAATAAATGGGTGATCCTTACCGAAATATGGTATAGAATGAGCTTAGAATGATGAAATCATATTTAGATCGGCGATTCTAAACCAAACTATTGCACAAAAGAGACCTAGAATGGTGAGAACGAGTATAGATTGGCGATACCAAGAGAAACATGATATGGAATAAGCGTGGAATTGTTAAAACTAGTTTGGATAGGTGATTCTAACCGAGATGTGGTAAAGAATATGTTGTATTATAAGCATACATGGTGGAAAACGAGTATAGATGGGTGATCTTAACCGAAATATGGTACAAAAGTGGCATAGATTTGTGGGAAACGGGTACTGAAATATGATTATGATCGAAATAAGCTATCAATTACTCGTGGGATGGTAAAAACGAGTATGAAATATGGTATAGAATGAGCGTAAAAAGATTAAAACATGTTTAGACCGGTGATTCTAACCAAAACACGTTGCAAAACAGATGTAGAATGGTGAAAACGAGTGTAGATGGACGATTCTAGCTGAACATGATATAGAATGAGCGTAGGAATGGTTAAAACGAGCATCGATGGGCGATCCTTACAGTGATATGGTTTAGAATAGGCATAGACTGACAATAACGAGTATAGATGGATGATTCTAATCGAATTTATGGTATAGAACGAGCTTAGATTGGTGAAAACATGTACAAATAAGTGATTCTATCAGAAATATGGAATAGAAAGAACATATAATGATGAAAACGGCTGTGGATGAGTGATTTTATTAGAAATATAGAATAAAACAAGTATAGAATGCGAAAGAGGAGCATAATGGTGTGACGCTAAACGAAATTATGGTGCAGAATGGGCATAGAATGGTGAAAATTAGTATAGACGGGTGATTCTAACCGAAATATAGTATATAAGTAGCCCAGATTGGTGAAACGAGTACAGAAATGTGATTCTAACCGAAATAAGGTATTAAATACTCGTGAAATGGGGGAAAACGGGTATAAATGAGTGTTTTGGACCAAGATATGATGTAATATAATCGTAGAATGATGAAAACGGGTTTGGATCATTGATTCTAACCAAAATATGTTATAAAACAGAGTGTAGAATCGTGGGAGACGAGTTATAGACGAGTGATTCTAACCGAAATATGGTGTATGATATGCGTAGATTGGTGAAAACGAGTATGGATTGGTGACTCTAACCGGAATGTGGTAGAAAAGTGACATAGATTTGTGGAAACAAGTACCATCTATTACTCGTAGGATGGTGAAAACGAGAATAAATGGGTGGTCCTTACCGAAATATGGTACATAATGAGCTTAGAATGATGACAACGTATTTAGATCGGCGATTCTAAACCAAACTATTGCACAAAAGAGACCTAGAATGGTGAAAACTAGTAAAGATTGGCGATACCAAGAAAAACATGATATGGAATAAGCGTAGAATTGTTAAAACTCATATGGATAGGTGATTCTAACCAAGATATGGTAAAGAATATGGTGTAGTATAAGCATACATGGTGAAAACGAGTATAGATGGGGGATCTTAACCGAAATATGGTACAAAAGTGGCGTAGATTTGTGGAAACTAGTACTGAAATGTGATTATGATTGAAATAAGCTATCAATTACTCGTGGGATGGTAAAAACGAGTATAAATGACCGTTTTTAACCGAAATATGGTATAAAATGAGGCTAAAAAGATAAAACCATGTTTAGACTTGTGATTCAAACCAAAACACGTTACAAAACAGAAGTAGAATGGTGAAAACGAGTGTAGTGGACGATTCTAGCTGAACATGATATAGAATGAGCGTAGAATCGTTAAAACGAGCATCGATGGGCGATCCTTACAGTGATATGGTTTAGAATAGGCATAGGCTGACGAAAGCGAGTATAGATGGGTGATTCTAATCAAAATTATGGTATAGAACGAGCTTAGATTGGTGAAAACAGGTACAAAGAAGCGATTCTATCAGAAATATAGAATAAAATGAACGTAGAATGATGAAAATGATATGGATGAGTGATTCTATCAGAAATGTGGAATAAAACAAGTATAGAATGCGAAAGAGGAGCATAACAGTATGACGCTAAACAAAATTATGGTGCAGAATGGGCATAGAACGGTGAAAAGGAGTATAGACGGGTGATTCTAACTGAAATATAGTATATAAGTGGCCCAGATTGATGAAACGAGTACAAAAATGTGATTCTATCCGAAATAAGGTATCAAATACTCATGAAATGGTGAAAACGGGTATAAATGAGTGTTTTGAACCAAGACATGATGTAATATAATCGTAGAATGATGAAAACGGGTTTGGATCATTGATTCTATCCGAAATATGTTATAAAATAGGTGTAGAATTGTGGAGACGAGTATAGACGAGTGATTATAACCGAAATATGGTATTTGATATGCGAGATTGGTGAGAACGAGTATGGATTGATGACTCTAACCGGAATGTGGTAGAAAAGTGACATAGATTTGTGGAAACGAGTACCGAAATATGATTATGATCGGAATACGGTATCTATTACTCGTAGGATGGTGAAAACGAGAATAAATGGGTGGTCCTTACCGAAATATGGTACAGAATGAGCTTAGAATGATGAAATCGTATTTAGATCGGCGATTCTAAACCAAACTATTGCACAAAAGAGACCTAGAATGGTGAGAACGAGTATAGATTAGCGATACCAAGAGAAACATGATATGGAATAAGCGTGGAATTGTTAAAACTAGTATGGATAGGTGATTCTAACCGAGATGTGGTAAAGAATATGGTGTATTATAAGCATACATGGTGAAAACGAGTATAGATGTGTGATCTTAACCGAAATATGGTACAAAAGTGGCATAGATTTGTGGAAACGGGTACTGAAATATGATTATGATCGAAATAAGCTTTCAATTACTCGTGGGATGGTGAAAACGAGTATGAAATATGGTATAGAATGAGCGTAAAAAGATTAAAACATGTTTAGACCGGTGATTCTAACCAAAAATGTTGCAAAACAGATGTAGAATGGTAAAAACGAGTGTAGATGGACGATTCTAGCTGAACATGATATAGAATGAGCGTAGAATGGCTAAAACGAGCATCGATGGGCGATCCTTACAGTGATATAGTTTAGAATAGGCATAGACTGACAAAAATGAGTATAGATGGATGATTCTAATCGA
>JAYESA010002282.1:0-26581 GCA_036927795.1 Iris macrosiphon
AAATTTTTCTAGATGACAATTATCATAATAACAATAATGAGATAGTACATGGTAGTGAAAAGATGTTTTGAGGACCAAATTTCTTAGATGATTAAACTCTATGTATATGATAGTTTAAGATTAAAAGAGTAAATAGAGATAAGTACCAAGTTGTGTTTATATATTTAGAGATATGTTGAGTTAGTTGTAGGCGAGATTGATTTTGAATTTCGAGGACAAATTTTTTAAAGGTGGATAGATTGTAAACCCCCTCACCCAAAAAATTATTTATTTTAATTTAATATAATATTTAGAAATTTTTTATTAATTAGTATTAAGTAAACAAAAGTAACCTTTAAAATATTTTCCAGTAGCTTGGATTTCTGATGCACAATACTGACCATTCTTACAACCAAAATTCTGACACTAACCTACATTGGGAATATCCTAACCTAATCCTTTGGTTCATATCTATTTTTATATATTTTACATGCTAATTTAATTGATGTGATATATTGAACCCTTTGAGCTTAATTTGACTAAACCTAGAGTCAACCCTCAAACCCAACGTTAAAAACCTAATTAAGCAGTCAAGTAGAACACCAAACACACTCTCTAATCTCACAAAATATCAAACACAGTATTCCATACACCAAAACTTATTTTTAGAAGATAAATTTCAGCCTATAATAATTTGTAACTACAACCCCTTCACCTCCCTCTCATGACCAAAATTTCCTACCTTTTCATCTCCCCACTTAAACCAAAGTGTGTAACCCCCAACTATAGTCCTTTTACTTCTTCTTAACCCCCCAAACATTTATTACTTGGTATTATTTCACACTTAATTCAGCCCATACCCCCCTCCTTGACCGAAACGTACTCCACCTTCACCAAATATGTCCAAAATTTCCCCTCTCACTTCTTCACCCTATCCACCACCTCCATAGCCCTCAAACCTCATCCAAGACCACCCTAACACTCTCCCCTACCATCCTACTATCTTCCTTAGTTACCACAGCTCCTAGAACAGCCTACATAAGCATCACAAGGAGCTACAAGGAGGAGAAGTCAAATATGAAATTATTTCAAAGAAGCTGCGATTCGAGCCATTTTTAGCATATTTTCCAAAGAGATTAGTGATCAAAAATCTTCCTCTTGAACACCTCTAGATTTCTTAAACAACACTCTTTAGGTTTTATAAAGATTTCATCAACTTGATATATGTTGTTTGCATGCTACACTAGGAACCCTCAATACCAACCTAGTTTTTACCCATAGTGAACACCAACTTGTAAATCTTAATATATTTGTTAAATAAATCTAAAATAAATTATTTAATTCTGATTTAGACTTAATTTTACATATTTTTCTAGATTATAAATGATTTGTTTTCGAATTTAAATTATAGAAATTTATAAGGGTAATAGTGTTGAGTATGTGTAAACACTAGATTAATGTAACTAGTTTGTATTTTTATCATTATGAGGCTTAATTCCATATTAAGAAAATTAATTATATATTATATTTTGTTTAATTTCAGAATTTTATTTTAGGTTTTTGCGGATGAAATGCATAAGAATTCATTAGGAGGTTGTATTGGAAGGATGTGCTATAAACTAGTCTATACCAACTAGTTTAATTTTGTTGTTTTGCAACACATAAAATATTATGTTAAATAGAGAAAAAAGTAAAATTTTTTACTTTAATTTTCAGAACCTATAATCATGTATTTGGAAATGCATAAGAATTTATGAAGATGTTGTATTGGAAGGATGTGCTATAAACTAGTCTATACCAACTAGTTTAATTTTGTTGTTTTGTAACACATAAAATAGTATGTTAAATAGAGAAAAAAGTAAAATTTTTTACTTTAATTTATAGAACCTATAATCATGTATTTGGAGATGGAACAATTGTATATTTTGGAAAAAGATTAGGTTTATAATGATATAGTTACTAGTACTAAACAACTAGTATATTTTGCATGTGCATAAATACTTAAATTCTTATGTTAAATAAGTAAAAAAATAGTATTTTAAATTATATTTTCATAATATATAAATTAGTTTTTATAATTAAAAATTTATGATAATTTATGTTACAAGGTTAGAAAACTATTCATAAATAGGTTGAGATCTTAACTAGTATTGTCAGTGATAGTTTGTGATATATAATACATGATTACAAAGAAGATTATATTATTTTGTTAGTAATATAGAAATAATTCCAGAATATTTAATGACTTATTAAGTGATTATTAGCATGGTGATGCTTTGAATAAATCTTGAGAACTTGTTATACAACTAGTTGGATACATAGCCTAGTTTTGAGTTATATGAGTTTTTATTTATAACACCATGATTAGAAATATTAAACCAAACTAGATAATATTTTTAGAGTTGAGTAATGAACTTAATAATATTATGAATACCAATTAGTAATCAAAGTAATAAAGGTTAATTCTAACTAGTTAGACGACGTTAGAAATTATGCAAAGTAGCAACCTAAGAACACTAGTTAGAATGTTGTGTGTAGATGTGATCTTGTATATGTTAGTGAACATAAACTAATTTAAATATCATACTTTAGGCTTTCTTGATCGTTCTGACGAGGAGACAAGAGCGGGCTCTCTACAGTTGCAGCACAGAGTTCCAGGCAAGGACCGTAGTCTCAAAATTATAAGGAGCTAACTCTGCCCCCTTGCTAACACCACAAAATGAGAAATCAAAACGAGGGGTGGAAGAAGGAAACCCACCCGCGAGCTTCGAATGCAGTCCTACGAGTGCGATCCATCTTGCTGGAAGTACGGGGGATCCTGGTTCTCCTCGGGTAAATCTGGCCATGCAAAATCAGTAGGGTTAAAACCCCAAGCAATAAGTATCACAAAGGAGCTCAAGGTGTAAGACCAAAACCATAATCAACAGAAATAAGAGACAAAAAAAACTAAATAAATACAGGTCGAGCTTTGTACGATACCAATGTACTTGTCTAGATAAAATAACTATAATAACTGGTGCACTGATAACAAACTAGCTATAAATAAAGATAAGACGACGAGTGGCAAGAGATTATAGGAACTACTATGGATTAGGACCACAATCCTTAAAGAAAATAAGGACCGGGGTTGCAGACCTTCACCGGAGCAGAACTTTGCACTCTAACCACACGCCGAAAGAAAATAGAATATAATAGGGATAGCTTGTCAGACAAGACAAATAACATATCATGGCCAATCATGCCTATGACTTGCTATAATTAACTAACTAGGGTTATCCCAAACCTTGTTACTAACAAATACATGTTTTGAAGAATATCGCTACCACTGGCACTGCAGTCAACCCGGATGACCAATGGTACGCTTGTAATTGAACTAGTTATATTATACAAAACATAACTTATAACTTTTCATAGATAAACATAAATTTGATCTTTAAATCATAATTTTATCTAATGGCATAAAAATTGAATATAAGCTTATATTATAACAGAATATTGCATATAAACTGGTATTGTGAACATAAACTAATATATAAACTAATTTTGTAAGTGTCGTAACACATCACAGATCTTGTAACCACATTATGCAATAAATCATATGACTACCACGGTATATCACAAAGTCTTGTATGTACCGTAGTATGCGTAAACTTGGTAGTTCATGGGGCCCTTGCCTAGCAGGGTTGGCCCATGCCTAATGGGGGCCTTGGAGATCGGGGTAGCTGGTAGCGCAATATTATTCTCTTCCAATGATCTAGGTAAATCTTATCTAATTAGTACCAAATTATTTCAAGTTCTTGAGTCGTGGACGCTTGAGAAACTTCCCAGGATGACGAGTTACAGGTACGAGCTATTCACGAGTTATCACTGACAAACTTATCGTATCTGCGATACATGATACATTGGGCAATTCTCAAACTCGATTTCCTGATGCCAAATGTAATAGGTTAAAATAACCAATAATTTCTACGATGTCGTAAGGATAAAAACCATGTGTTAATATATAAGAGTACAACATCCAACTATATAATACACAAGAAAATATCTCAAGCAAAAATGGAAGGAACGCATGATAAAACCAGGCACATGAAAATATTGGTCGCATATGCGATCTGGACGCATGCAAGGAATACATGATACAGGAAATGCGGGGTACATGCAGGATGTATGGGATGTAGGACACATGTAGGACGCATGGAATGCAAGGCGCATGGGATGCAGGGTGCATGGGATGCAGGGCGCTTGCAAGACGCATGGGATGAAGGGGGATGTAGTACGCATGGGATACAGGGCTCATGCAGGACGCATGGGATGCAGGGCGCATAGGATACATGGTGCTTGCAAATCAGTCATGTGCCCAACAAGATGGGCGCATGCTGGGAGGGCGCATGGAGTTGGGTGCATGGAACTCCATCGTCCCAAAACAAGACTAACTCCATGGAAAAAGCTCCAAAAATTCGAAAAACTTATTTTCTTCATAAATCTTTATTTTAACTCCAAATCAAGTGAAACAAAAGTTAAAATCACACGAAATTTAATTCTCCATGGCATGGAATAATTATTTTTAAAAATAACAAGTTTTAATAGATCAAAACTATGAAAACTCATGAAACCCATGAAAAACTAAAATCTTGAAACTCAGATCTACTCCAAATCATCCATCAAATCCCAAACTCCAAGAACTAAATTAGATGAGTACATAAAGGAGAAAATTTTCTATCAAACAAAATTTTAATTAATCATATATATACAAAATCCAAAAATCCATAGATTCACCATTTGAGCAAGATGTACTTGCCTAGAGTGGCTTCTTAGCCTCTACCTCTCACGGTCCAAATGATCACAACCTCTTCTAGGGTTAGGATTCGGTCTAGGAAGAGTGGAAGGAGAAAGAGAAAAAGAAAAGAAAGAAAGTGGAAACGAAGAAGAATGAGAGAGGAGAGGGAAAACACTCATGTATATACTAAGGGGAAAAAGGGGATGATTTAGTCATGGGTTCAACCAAAATGAACCAACCCAAGTGTACAATCTACATGTGAATCCTAAACCGGGTCTCATGGCAATATCAATGGATATTCTACTGATCTCGGGTACTCTCTCTAGTAAAAAAGAAATCAAATACAAAATAAATAAATGACAAGACCATCATGAAAATACAACATAAATACATTATCAGAAAAAAATTCTAAATTCAGAAATTCAAGAAATATCAAATATGGAAACGGGTGTGACACCACTGAATTATTTTCTACAAAAGTTGTATCTCCACAATGTTTTATTATTCTGTCATGTCTACATTACCTCTGAGCAAATATATATTCCAATCCCTAGTGGGGTCCTAACTTAAGGAGTTTGCCATGTCCACATTACCTCTGAGCAAATATTCTGTTTATCAACTTTCAGATATCACGTGTGTATTACTTTTGATAGTATCAGTCATTTTAACTTATAATCTATACTTAGATTTAGGTACGCCCTGGGTAATAAGTCCACTTAAAATTATTCTATCCACTTCTTCAAAGAATATAATATTCTATTACGTCCATATTACCTATAGTAGGATATTCGTATTTGTATGCACAAAAGAAAAAATAGTTGTGGCAAAGGAGCATGGACATGCTTGGCAGCCTTGCTCTGGCCAGACCTCTCGGTAGAAGGAAAAGAAGTTTTGAAGGTCATTGAAAGAGAGCAGTTGAGAGAAAAACTCTCTCCTCATTCCACTATTTATAAGCGCAATAGCAGTGACAACTTATGCGAAAAAGGTACCCTGATTCTTGTGCACATAAATGACGACAATTTTTTTCGAGATTGCGCATTGACTATGTACTAAAGAGATGCCTCAAAATTCGTTCTTGTGCACTAAAAATCCAAGCAAAATTTATTATTGATGCAAAAATTGAGGAACACAACAGTCTGGCAACAAAAGCCTATGAGCTACACAGTAGTATGCTGTCAACGTGTTATGCACCAAGCTAAATTTTTTATCCACGCTTCTTTCAAAGTATTTTGAGCTTATTCAAGTTTCAAAAACTTTGAAGGGGGGTATTGTAAAAGCATGGATGAAAATGATTCATATGCGGCATGACTGCTATGCATAGAGAATACTCCTTCAGTAGTTAGTGAACTCTACATGGCAAAGATCACCTTCGTCACAAGTCAAAAAGGGGCAAAGTTGATAATTCTTTGAATGTAAACAAGATTCTATGCAACAGAGGCAGTGAACCCTTGAAGCATACGACAAAGAAAGCAGACTTAAGGTATACAACAAAGGTTCTAGGTGCATAATGACCTAGCCGCATATGTTAGTCTGACATCATTAAAAGTTGTGTTGTTTCATAATATGTGAAGACGACGGTTACTCAAAAGATGTAAGAGCTTACGTCAGTGCAATAATTACTTTTGTCAGTACCCAACTGTGTAGTGCCACATGTTTACTATGCGACAATAGCAGTGGTATCCTATGCGGCAAAAGCAGTGGTCTTCCTATGCAGCAGAATAGTTAAAAAACTGAGGAAATTATGTTTATTTAATGCACATACGTTACATTTTTACATTTATGATGCATACACATAACCAAGATTCACCAGGAGACTGGTTGTCAGGGATTTCGATCTAGGTTGAGTCCTTGATCTCGGGGAGATCCCACTGACTCGATAGATGATATGTATGATAGTTGACATAGACATGGTGGTTAAGCAACTAGAGACAACATATGATATATATAAGTCCGGGGGATGCATGATTAATGACGGTAAGGAGCATGAACTTTGTTCCGGAATAACAACTGTGGAGTCCCATCTTAAAGAGTTATAGAGGTAATTCCCTCTCATTAGATTAGAGGAAGGGGGAGGGGTTATTGGAAATATTTCATGTTGGGCCTTAGGAATTAAAGGAGGTGCCTAATATGGAAGGATTATTTTCACTAAATTAGGATCGACGACAAGTTAGGTTTCCTAATTAAATTAGAATATCTTATAACCTATATATAAGAGGCTAAGAGAAATTTATTTTTTACACGTTTTCAAGGAGGATTCGCCATTCTACAAGAGATTTAGGGGCTGTTTGGTTGTGTTTTAAAATACAGCTTTTTGAGTTTAAATGGGCAAATGGAAGCAAACAACGTTTGGCAGCGACCATTCAAACTTTGCTTTTCCAAAATAAATTCAGAAACCAACACTCAGAATACCAGATTTCAGGAAGTAGAAAATATTTGTTTTAGAACAACTGTTTCCTCTATTTACACTGTTTGGAGGGCCCCACGCCCCTCCCCAATCCCTCGATTCTCTCAAATATCTCTCTCTCCCGCTTCTGTCTCTTCTCTACAAGACCCCCTCCCCTGCTCTCTTCTCTACGAGACTGTCGAAGAATGGAGAACGAATTTCATAGCTCGAGGATGACCCGTCCGTGCATCATTCAGAAGAGACAGTTGGTTCAACCACGATTGGATGCCCCCTTCGGCATCGCGGTCCCCGCCGTTGCTGTTTGTCTTGATAGGAGCGTCCTTCTCGGCTCGTCGACGACCTCCTAATGCCTCATACTCCTCGACGACCTCCTACCACCGCCTCGTCCTTGTTGACGACCTCCCACCGCCTCGTCGATGACCTCCCACCGCCTTGTCCTCACTACTAAAAATTGCGGGGTTAGCGACGCTTTTAGCGACGTTATTATAAAATATCGCTATTTTTTTGCAATTTAGCGATGTTAATATAAAGCGTCGCAGGTAGTCGCTAATAGCGATGTTTGGCATCGTTTAGCGACATATTTTAATAAAATAAAAAATAATGTCGCTGAAGTGCCGCTAAACGTCGCTAATATTTTAATTATAGCGACGTTTAGCGACGTTTTGTATTTAAGTCGCAGCATATTAATATATTAGCTACATTTAGCGACGTCTATTTTAGACGTCGCTAAATTATTTTATATATGGTTCAGTATTTTATTTCCCCCATTCTCTCGAACTCTTACCGAAAATTTAAACCCCCCTCCGTCTTAGTCTCCCCCGGGCGGTCTCCTCCCTCATGCGAATTCCCTCCCCCTCCGACGAAGTCCCCCCCCTCGCGTGGCTCCTCACCTCTGGCACGGTTCCTCCACTATAACGCGGCTACTCCCCTCGTGTGGCTGCTCCCTTCGCACGTCTCCTCCCCTCCGACGACCTCGGGCTTCTCCTCCTCGTCTAGGTAAACCCTAACCATAACCCTATCACTCTCTCACATATACGAATACGATATTTGATATATACGAATACGATATTTGATATAGGACACGACATAGACACATACACTGATACGATATATCACTGATACAACACGGGAATGAGAATCATAAGAGTATTATGGTAGTTTTGGTTGTGATATTTGGTATCAAGAAGTTGTATATCAATTGGCATGTGAGGATGTTGATGTTGTCTATGCTAGTGTTAGTGTGTAGAGTTTATATGTGTTGTGTTGGTGCTAGAGTGTTGTGTGTGTGTGTGAGAGAGAGAGAGAGTCTATTGTGTTTAAGAGTGTGCACTTAGTTGTGTGTTCATGAGTGTGTATGAGGGATTTTGTGAAAGGATCACACAACAACTGTACATGTTATATGATGGAAGCAGTAGGTATTTTCCCAGCAGAGGCAGCAAATATATTGTTGCACTCTGCATCTACAAGTGGCAGTATCCTGTAGATTTTAAGAGCTTGTAGTTGTGCTAGTACTTGGTTCCAGAGCTACAGAGGGTGCTGCAACTATGTCCTATTTTGGAATTTTATTGCAGGCCTGTAGTGTAGTGACTTGGAGGGTGGAGAGCTCGATTTGTATTCATGTTGTAAGGGGGTAAACTAAGGTCTGTGCTGTGCTCAATTAAGCAACTGCATTGCTGTAGGAGCCTTGGTAACAACATCTTTAGTGCGCTACAGGAGGATGCTGCAGTAGAGTGTGCAACAACAATATGAAGTACAGGTACCACACTGGGTGATATTATAGATTTTAGGGTTGCCAGCACTTCAAGTGCAGTAAAACAGTGGCAGCAAGCAATGCACAAAATAAGTATGTATATGTGTGTAGTAGGGTGAGTGAGATGTAAGCGTATCATGTGATACATGGTTAGGATAGTGTATGTGTAGTGAGTTATGGGTGAGGTTTGTGTAGGTGAGTGCTAGTGTATTGAGTGTGTGTTGTAGATGTGTGTGTCCAAGTGTGGGTATCATAAATATGGATACCTAGATGCAGATTGGGTTCAAAGGAATGTTAAGTATAAAAATGTGTCCAGAGTGCAAGGTATGGGTACCAAGATACTAGTTGAGTTATGATATTAAGGTATTGGTACGATGATATGTGTGGGTAACAAGATACCAAGTATCTTGGATATGAAGAAGTATCTTAATATGTGTTAGAGTATTGGATAGTGGTCAAGATAATAGGTAGATAGCTAGTATACTATATCACTACCCGCGTCACTGTTCAATAGGAGTTGTTAATTACTTTGATGAACATGTGTATCCATCTTTGCATCCATTTGGAAAATATACTTGAACGATGTCTATTCATCTTTTCAGAAGTATCTAGAAATAGATCTGAATTACTACCTGCATCATCGTTCGTGGATGTACAACCGTCATCCTGATGACATGTGCGGTATGCATGATGAATTCATACAGGGGGTAAAATAGTTCTTGTAGTTCGTCAAGGCGTTCCCTCAGTACATGGACGGCAACAAAATTAAGTGTCCGTGTGTGAGATGTCATAACTTAAAATATCACTAAGAAGTGGATGTGACATATTATTTGTACTCGAGGGATTTTATCCGAATTACAATAATTAGACCTCATACGGAGAACTTGTGTCTTTAGCATCAGAGTCGGAGCCTTATATGGAGCCGTATATGGATGTCAACGACCACGCTGTTTACGACGACGGGTGCATGAACATGGTTTTCGATACTGCCGGGCCTAGTTTTGATCCAAAAAATTATGATGCAGCTGAGGAGGCACTGAATGTCGATGATGCAAATTTTATGGAGTTATTAGAGAATGTAAGGAGTCCATTATATCCTGGTTGTGAGGATCATTCACCATTGTTGGTGGTTACAAGACTGTTGCGAATCAAGTCTGATTTTAACATATCGCAAGAATGCTACAACCAACTGATGGAGTTGATTATAGAGATCTTGCCGGCGGCTGCTAAGTTACCTAAAAACTTTTACAGGTCAAGAGGATGGTGAGATCGCTCTGGATGGAATACGAGAAAATTGATGCATGTCGCAACGGGTGCATATTGTACTACAAAGATGACAAGGATGAAGACGTGTGCCAATTTTATGGTGCTGATCACTACAAGGCAACTGGTACAGGAAGGCCTACCGGTGCAAGGAAGCCGACCGATTCGATGCACTACTTGCCTTTGATGCCGCAGTTACAGAGGTTATTTTTGGTGAAAGAGACTGCCAAAAATATGAGTTGGCACATGCGAGAACTGATTGAAGGAGTGTTGGTTCACCCATCTGATGGAGAAGTATGGAAGCACTTTGATCGAGAGTATCCCAATTTTGCTTCGGATACACGTAATATAAGATTGGGGCTCTCGTACGACGGTTTTACCCCATTCAGACTTTTGGGCTCGCAGTATTCGTGTTGGCCTGTGATCGTCACCCCATACAACCTACCGCCTTGGATATGCGTGAAGACTTCGGTTATGTTCTTAACCATCATAATTCTCGGTCCGAATAATCCAAAGAGAAATATCGATGTGTACTTGCAATCATTGATAGATGAGTTGATTCAGTTGTGGGAAGTAGGCGCCAATACGTACGATGTTTAAAAAACCAGAATTTTTAGATGAGGGCAACACTTATGTGGACCATCAATAACTTTTTGTCTTATGGCATGTTAATAGGATAGAGTACTCATGGTCGTCTCTCATGTCCGTATTACATAAACCGCACTATGGCTTTCTGTTTGAAACATGGAGGAAAACCGTGCTTCTTCGATTATCATCGACAATTTTTGCCGTCGGATTATCCATTTCGGAGGAACATGAAAGCATTTCATATCGGCATTACGGAGGAGGCAAATCCACCTCCAAGGTGGCCCAGAGACACAATATGGGAAAAGATTTAAGACTTACCAAGTGGTATCGAAGAGCCTACTAAGGGGTACAAGTACGATGGATTTGGTCACACTCATAACTGGACGAAGAAAAGCATATTCTGGGACCTGCCATATTGGAGCACCAATCTGATCGGACATAACCTTGATGTCATGTATATCGAGAAGAATTGTTACGAATCACACCCGATGTAGGGATGCAAGTCGGGAACAACGTCCAACCTACGCCGCAGAATCGACGGTAGAACGCTGTTTGGGTAAGCTGTCTAACAATATAATAAGCTACCAATATAATCAATCATAGATCTAAGATAGAAATGAGCACAAATCAGATAATGAATATAATAGTCACAAACAACTCATGAGTCAAATAATAACATCTCTGAGTCTGAAGAAATACTACACAAATAAGCTGGAGACAAATCCAGTACAAAAGAATACTAAGAAGATACAAGTCCCGGGTCATCTGTCTCAGTCGGGATAAGTCCTTCATGAGCCAGGGTCTCTGACTCTAGGCCCACAATATCCTGAGGTCCGTAATGTGTAAGGTACCACTCCTCAGTGTCATCTGAGAAAAATATATCCAGTCAAGAAATGAGCATAGTATATCTCTAACAGCAGTTCTAATCAATGATAAAAACTATGTAACAGCAAATAAATATGAATATACGAGATACAACAGGAGATACAAGAGATATACAATAAGGAAATACTGGAAGTAAATACAAGAATGAACAATATGATAATGAACAAGAATACTAATGACTAAGTGTGTGAGTACTAGCTTTAACATGTGATCGGCTTGGGAACTTGATACAAGATTTATGGCCTGGCTAATCGTACGTACGGTGTATGATTAACACTATACAAGAACAAGATACAAGATGGGTATGATCACATATCTACACTAAAATACTCTCCACCCTCGACTGGTATAGTAGATCCAACCATGGTACGCTATAGCACGAGATTTTCCAAGAAGATAGCTAGTCTTTCCGAGAATCAGTGTCTGTACATGTACAAGATAATCAATGAAACAAGGCTTGCACAAGATACACCATATACCAAGGAATAATATCTCATGACAAGATCTAGATATACCAATCCGTATAACCAATGTGTCAAGAAAACATGGATATCTATACTAGATACAATGAACATAGAGGATATCATAAATGAGAAACTATCAGAGAATGTACTCGCTAGAAGTTTGGTAAATAGTCTCACAGATGTCAGATACGGTGCCTCGAAGACCTAGATATGGAATATAACATCAATGCAAGGTTTCAGAATAAAAATAAGTTAAACTAGTCAACAAGTAGGTTAAAGAGCCATTTCTAAGTCAACACAGTCAAACTAGGTCAACTCTAAGTCGAACTGGTCAAACTTAGTCAAACTATCTATTTCTAGGTTGCATGAGTCTATCTCAAGGATGTTGGGTTCATACACTATGAATCTAGGTTATACAAGCTAAATCTTAGGATACTAGGATACTGTATCTCAGGATACGCAAATAGGAGATATGAAATATCACATATGTACATTCAAGCAATATCAAATATAAAAATCCTAATTACAGATATTAAATGGATACCTTAGTTTTGAACCAACTCGGTATCACACTACTAAACCCCCATCTTGATACCCAAACCCAATACCTTGGGTATCCCTAAATACCTTGATACTTACCTTGGTATCTCAAGGTAATTGTCAATTCCTCATATACTAACTACCCACTAATAACTATATGCTAACAACCAACTACTAAAAAAAATATAGTATACTAATGCATAAATACCAACTATGAATTATATATATATTTACCAATACCATACATATACCTACTAGTTACAAATACTACATAAGTATCTCTTTATAGGTAAACTATCACCGTATGCTGTTGGCTGTCGCTAATGCCACTGCTGCTGTTGCAAATACTGCTGCTACTGTTGTTGCGGTAACTGTTGCTGTCGCTAATGCTGCTGCTGCTGCAGTCGCTGAAGCTGTTGCTGTATGCTGCTGCTGCTGTCGCTGAAGCTGTTGTTGTTGCTGATACGGCTGCTGCTGTCGCTATAAGTGTTGAGCCCCCCTCTCTCTCTTATACACTAAGTACACATATACATATACTAACTACATCGATTTATATATATAAATGCTCATCCATATACATATATACATATCCACAATTTAATACATATAGTATAACATACACACATAGTTAGCTATAGTATCATATATATATATTTATTCATATCATCACATATACGTACACGTATATATAATCATGCAAGTATATATATATATATATATATATATATATATATATATATATATATATATATATATATATATATATATATATATATATATATATATATATATAATATAACATACAAGTATATGTATATAACATAACTTATATATACACATAACATATACATATATACACTACTATATTTAATAGCTATTATATATGTAGAAGTATAGCTACATATATACATAACACATAGGTACATAGATATATGATACACTAACACATATAAATATATATATACATAACAATATATATACATATGCATATAATTACATATTATAATGACTAAGAACAATAGAAAATAGATCTAGAAATAAAATACACAAACACATGGAGCGTATCGCACCCGTATCACACTAGATCTATGATACGCTTGCGACACGAGTCCACCACACATCTAAATATATCCCAAAGGACACGAGCAAGTCTAATATATTATTTATGAACAATACAAAGAGTCAAACACAAATCTATGTGTCCGTATCGAAATGTGACATGCACGAAGTCCCGTGTCGGAGGAAAACCCCCCAAATTAACACGTATCACCAAATTATTGGGATACGACCTACACGTACCCAATTATGGATACGACACTAGCCCTAAATACACAAGCACTTGCCAAATTGATCTATAGGACCAATTGACAAACACAACAAGTGTCAATCTCGAAATTCTCCCAAAATTGACACAAAAAGTACATTAACTTTCTCAATAGGCCTCCTATGAACTCAAAACCAAATCCTATGGGTAGCCTATGCTTATGGGTTGATTTTTTATAGTTAATTCTCAGATTTAGAACCTAAATTAAGAGAAAAAACTGAATTATATCTATTGGGAGATGGATTCCCAATGCAACTTCCAAATGTGATAAAATTGGCCTCCAACTTGTAGATCCTTGCTTCTCTTTGTAGATCCTTGCTTCCTCTTTCTAGATCCTTACTCTACTAGTCTCTAATAGTGATTTGGGAAGGAATTAGGATAAAATTTGGTAGGAAAATGATGTGAAATGAAGGAATTTGGTTGAGAAAAATTCTAGATCTAGTTTTCAAATAAAAAGAGGAGAGAGAAACTTTTTCCCTCTTCTTTAATAGGCCGGCCTCCTCTTACCCCTTCCTCAAGTCACTATGTAATATCCATTATACCCCTTGGGGCCTCTCATGAAGAAATAATTAAGGAGGAAAGGTTCTAGTCTAATAGTTTAATTAAACTAATCATCCTCATAATCAATGGGCTTTCTAGTTGGGCTCAATTCTAACAATTAATACATGTTGGTCCATGAGTCTAAACTAAACTAGTTAGGTCCACTAACACAAGTCCAAAATAAATAACTAATATCTAACAATAATTAAATAATACACAAATAATTATCTAACATGCACAATATTTAATTAATTATAAAATTACTAAAAATACTCTTTCCTAGAAAATGTGGTAGTGACAAGAATATATTTGACAACATAATTAATACTGTGATGGACGTAAAGGGAAAGACGAAAGACAATCCCAAGGACAGGTTGGACTTGAAAGAAATATGCAGACGCCCTGCGTTGTAATTGATAGAGGAAGGGAATGGAAAGTATAAGTAGCTTAAGACAATTTTTTTACTGGACAAGAAGGATAAAGGGAGACTATGTAGTTGGATTCAAGGGCTAAATTTTTTAGATGGGTACGTGTCCAATCTGAGATAATGCGTCGACCCGAAGGAGAACAAACTGACAGGTATGAAGAGCCACGACTGTCACGTATTTATGAAGAGGTTAATTCCGATTGTATTTTAGAAATTCTTACTATAGGTAGTTTGGGATCCTTTAACAGAGCTTAGCATATTCTTCACAGATCTTTGTTCTACCAAGTTGATCATCGATCGTCTAGAAAAGTAAGAGAAATAAATTGCGGTAACACTGTACAAGCTTAAAAGAGTGCTCCCTCCTGTATTCTTCGACTCCATGGAGCATTTACCAATTCATCTTTCCTACGAGGCACGTGTCGGTGGCCCTGTCGGTTATCGGTGGATGTACCCGTTCAAATGTTAACTGAACCACCTAAAAAGAAAGGTGATATCATGACCCACACCCAAAAATTGGGCATGAGCCGTGGGTACGTCCAGCCTACGCCGCAGCATCGACGGTAGAACGCTGTCTAGGTCTCAAGACTATCAAACATAAATCATAACATGTCAATGATCTCAACTCCATAGGGAGGACAATGATAATACATTGATCAACAATTTAATATATACTCAATCACAAAGACTATTGGAAAATAAATGGCACGACGAGATATAAGGATAAAGAGTACTGACATAAGTCAAGCACAAAAAATACAATACAAGCCTAGAGTCTAGTTGTCCACATAAAGTCTCAACAAAATATACAACCCAAGTCTCAGTTTTTAGAACAATGATACATAAATATGACAGTCTAAATGCCTGTAGATGGTGTCTCCTCTAAGGTGGGGAATTCCTCTAGGATTTCTGGTACAAAATCTCTCTCAGCTCCCGGGCCATAGTGGGTAGGACAGAAGTCCTCCAAGTCCTCTGAAAATGTTATCCAGTCAGGATTGGAGTGAAGCACAAGCCCTAAATAACAGTTTTATTTATATTGAAAAAACTATAAAAATAGTGTAAGGAAATACAAGATGAAAGTAATACTGGAAAATATAGAATACTAGAGAATATGTAATAAGCAATAGTACATCTAGCAATGAATAGAAATATAAGTGAATGCTAGAACAAGTGAACTGAAATAAAGAATAAAATATCTGGCTATTTGTTTGAAATATCAGTTTATTATGTGATTGGCTTGGGACGAGATTAGGCTTGTTATATATGATTGGCTATGATACATGTGAGGTAAGGCTAACCATCTGGTTAGCTATGATGTGAGCAATAGTCAGGCTAATCATATATAACAGGCTATGAGACATGTAAATGGTCAGGCTACACCCAACATGATGTGTGGGGTGAGCTATGATGTATGTAAGGTGGGGTATGATCACATAATCTGTTAATATTTTCTCATCCCCAGCTAGCACGATGTATTCCAATCACGACTCCTCATGACAGGTATCTATGATGCTAACCCGTGTATCCACAGTGTCAGAATCAAGTATACATACAACTAGAATTATAGAATTAATCAACAAGAATGAAAACTGTCGGAGAATGTACTCGCCTGTGGTCCTGAGGAAGGTGTGAGGATCAATGTCCAAGGCGAGATTATAATGACCTAATTATGGAATATCAATGTCAAAATACTGAATTAAAGGAATAATCATGTTTAACTAATTAAATACGAGGCCTCTAGGTCAAATCTAAGGTCTACTGGTCAATACTAGTCTCACACTAGCTAATTATTTGCCATACCTAGTTATAACACTAAGGTGTACTCATAACACCTCTATACCTATTTTATCTAGATATTACTTTAGCTATGTAAGTATCTTAGCTAACCTTCATGATACTCATACTTGGCACATGATACCATGATCAAATCCTACTCCTCAAATCAATATCCTAATTATGCCCTTGTCCTAGTGTGTAATCCTACATCCAATAACTTTACCTTACATTGAACCCTTGCATATTATTCACTTACCTACACTCTACTGAACTCAACTACACAGCTCAGTTGTTGAATGATAACTGATAAGTCATAGGGATCATGACACATAAGGCAGTATCAGAACTCAAAAGTATCAAGGTAGCCATAGTTCAGTTTTGAATAAAAACTGACACTGTGTACTCACTTACAGTTTTCCTTCCTTGGTGCACTGATACTAAACACTAACAGCTTACACAATACTCTCACAACCTACTGCTATCTCCCTCTCCCCCAATACTCTCTAGTGTCAGGTACACTGCCTAGCGCTCGAGCCACTAAGGTTATCACTACTGACCCCCAGTATCAGTCCTCCTACCACAATACCAGATCCCCTAAGTGCAGAACCTCTCTTGGACCTTATTACCCTAGTATGTCCAACTGTGTATGTTTGTTGCCCCAATCTGGAAGTGAATTGACCCTTACCAGGATCCCAACAGACATCGAAGAGCCTTGATTTGAACTCCCCTCCCATACTTCTTCTGTCCATGCCTGTATCCAACTTGGACACACCAACCCCCCCACACACACAGTTAACTAGAACTTACTGATGCACTAGTGCACAGGCACTCTGTTGTGCACGGTCAGACACCTAATATAGCTTAAGACTTGGAAATACAGGCAAGCCTTGGTACACTGCAGTGAACCTAGGAACTCGACTGCACAATGCCTATTGCAAAGTCCTGTATAGCTCACTGACACTCACTACACCTCTCACTCACTGAGGCACAGTTCACACACTATGAACCCGACTCCAACATGCTGATACACAGTATCAACCAATTTATATACGTATGTGATCACTCACTAAACTCAAACCAATGCACACTTAAATGACTGAAACTACTGATATTCTAACAATTGAACACAGGTACCTAAACTCACAGTGTCAACTCTGTGCACCACAGTCTACTGATGCACAGATTGCCTCACAGTCCAAATACTTACTCACCAGCAACCTGAAGCACACCTACCAAAAGATACATATATTGTACATACACAACATGGATGAACTGATACTCAGTATCAGGAACCCGCTGAAACACAAACACACATATATGCTCATATAAAAACCTAGCTAGACTCACTGAAACTTGATCGACACGCACACACCTCTATACTGCTACTAAAAACTCACATAGACACACACGACTGAAACTGGAACTGACTGCTCATACGTACAGATACATGAAGAACTCACTACATAGTTCAAAAACCCACTGCATAATGTATACACTAAATTGACTGATGTATTCATGTAGCAGATATCAGTATACTCACTCAATCTAATACACAGGCATAACACCTCCCACACTTCACTGGGACACTTGGTATGTAATACCCCATTCCGCTCAAGCGGACTGCCGTCTCAAACGACAATAGTGCAGATGTCCCGACCCGCTTTGCCTCAAACGAGAAGCAAAGGATATCCAGACTTTGCCCCTACAGGAATCCGGCTTCGGCTTTTAGAGGCTCGCTCAGACGTATCGCTCTACCGAGGCGAATCATCGCTAAGGTGGGTGGCTACGGTGAACTTGTCTTTGCTTAGCCAGCACACATAAAATCTGGAATGTTTATGCTAGTCGCTAGGTGATTCACCCCCTGCATGCTAATAAATCCAATGCACCTAGATAAGGGAATAATCCCAACTTGTATTGCTTGCTAGAACATGGAAATGAAATACTGCTTATATTCAGACCCTCGCATGCTAAGTCCCTTAACGGTTTTATCTCTCGGCTTACCTTCGGGTCCGAGCAAATGTGCCTGCTTATGTTCCTTAGAAACGCATGCTTGTCTGCTTACGAACGTCTAGCGTTATTGTATTGTGCATGCATTCTTGTTTAGCCAGGAGACTATCAAATAGTCCTTCTGTGCATTTGAACCTGCAAGTATTCGGGACCGTTAGGTCACCCAAGGCAAATCCCCGAACCAGGGGAATGCATCAAGCAAGAATGGATATTTGAATGTGAATCACACTTGAATAATAATCATGCCATGTTTGCATCTGAACGAGGATCGTGTTTGTACTGTTCGAATCCCAGCTCGTGGAGCAATGTGCTCGTTCAGAATAAGTTTGTGTGTTCCATGATTATCATGTCAAGCTTTGGATTTAGATAGACCCTGACCTGCATGTCGCGGACAACCTGTGCACAAGGATTTTTGGCTTCCGCGGATGGTCACCGGGGCACTGGGACCAATCCGATCCGGGCGGAAGAGTTTGTATGGTTGTTAGTCACGGACGGAGTGTTATGTAGCGGGGCTCGCCACCTGCGTTGCTATCGCTCTTAGTCCCGAGACCATAACCCGTCCATAATGGCTATGCCAGCGACTTTCGTCATATAGATAAGTCATCCTCGCTTAGCGGCTATCCGTGTGCGAGTCATTGCATAGCATCAATGAACTGAACACCTGAACGATCTGAAAATAATGACCCTCATGTTTACATATGCTATGCCTCCTGAATGTTTATACTTACCGTGCTTAAATTAATCATGTTTGCCTTGGACAGGGAAGGAGAAATGGTAAGTTGGTAAGTCTCGCCGTGTTTCCTCAAACATCGCACGGCGCACTACCCGACACGTTAGGCTATTCAATATTTGCATGAAACTGATCCTAAGGCAACTAGAAAGACAACTTAATAGTTGATGCACGGAACTTATATTACGTGTTTGGATTTGTCGAGCGGGCGAGTAGCTTCTCCACCAATGCATTCAATGTACTGATAATCCACCAGTTTGTATGCAGGGTGCGGGAGAACCTCGTTCGGTGCGGACGCCTCCTTCGTACGTGCTAAGGCCAGGAGTTTCCTCTGAAGCCTTGCAACGGTGCGTCCGGGACTGAAGCACATATATAAGACGTAATGTTGGAATATAGCCTGACCATCGCCTGTACATTCATTCCACAGTTGTAGCCACTTGGCACGCTTTTACTGTTTCAGAGAGAGGCTTGAGCGACTTGTAATCTCGGCTATACGCCGCCTGTAACACAAGTTATATCAATAAAAAGAGCTTGCTTTACTTCAACTTGTGTTTCAATGCTTCCGCTGATCGCCTATGCGTTCATGACTTCGCTGCACTCGGACAACCTGTGCGACTCTGTGGCTTAGAACTCTTACCGCCAGCCAATGAACCATGGCCTTACACGGGCGTGGCTCACGCTCGTGCGACATCACGCTCGGATGGGTCAAAGTGATCGTTCTGTGGGAGCGCTGGCGTGGGTGATTCCCGCCTAGCGGGGACGGCCGAAATAGCCTGCGGGAGATCGGGGCGTGACATGGTACTTACTAACTTCTCACCTGGCACCTCACTGAACACTGATACAGTCTTCCACTCACTGAGATACTCACAGACACTGACACTGGCACTCTCACAACTGAGGCACTCATTGACTGCTATACACACCACATTACACTATTCCTCAAACAACTGATACTCGACATAGATACTGATATAATCTGCACCCTCTTCCCTCACTGATACTTAACCTTGACACTGACACAGAGAACTCTATACTGTTCAGTGAAGAAAATACTTCTCACCGAGACTCTGATACTCAGGAGGCTGATACACTGTTAACTCGATTCCTACTTCCTGTCACCCACAATTCATACACAGTGAACTCGACTGAACACAGTGAACTTCCCCATGGTGTATCCCCCCTCTCCAAAAGACACAAATCCATCAATATATATATGTGCATATATATATATATCATACATAAAAATATGTAATATTAGAATAGATTAAATAGGTATTCACCCTACTAAACATATCATCAAACACTTAGTGTGCTAAAATCGGGTTCCACATGGTATTCATGATTACCCACTCTTAAAATCCTAAATCAAAACCAAACCTCTACGTACATGATGCAAACATGCATGAATACATATATCTAAAATTAGGGCTCACGAAAATTGGGGAAGAATGTATCATAGGATCATAAAACCCCAAAATCACCTATGACTCCATAGAAAATCCTCATGCAACCCAAAGAGTCATTCATAATTCAAATGGTGGGCTCCTAATGGCCAAACAAAAATTAAAACAGAATTTAAATAAGATTTTATTTTGGATTTTCACCTATTGGGAGATGGATTCCCAATGTAGCTTCTCTTTCTCCAACCCTTCTTGGTCCAAGCTCTTAGATCTCTCTTGATGGAGAAGGAATGAGGGTTTCTAGGGCTAGAAATCCTGAAATTTGAGGAAGGAAAATTGATTTCTAAGTGGAGGCTATATTTAGGGTTTTCTTCATGAATGAAGAAGCTTGAGGGAGGCTCCCTCTTATTATATAGGACTAGGGTTAGGGTTAGGGCTTCTAATGCAAAGATCTATTTTGCCCTTCATGACTTGTCATGAAGAACTAATTAATGAAAGAGGTTTAGTCATACTTTGAGGGTTTAACTAAAAGCTAATTAAAAAATAGGGATTTGTCAAAGGGTTAATTCTAGTGGATTCTTAGGTCTAGTCCATTAACCCATGCATTAAAGAACCTTAGCAATTTATATAATAAACATATCATACATTATATTAACATAATAAAATAAATATGGCAATTTACAATAATGCCCTAATCTAGAAATGTGATAGTGACAGGTGAAAAATAAGGCAAGGGTTGAGGGTTCTATTTGTGAAGCCTATGTTCTTGAGGAGAGTACAAACTTTTGCTCGATGTATTTCAAGTCGCATATTGCTACTAATAGAATAAGAGTTCCCAGAAATGATGACGAATATCAGGAATCTAATGATGCAATACTGAAAGTATTTAATGCTTTCGGTAAGTCTTCGGGCAAAATAAATAAGAGATATCTGAATGACGACGAGCTAAGGGCTGCTCAGTTGTATATATTACTCAACTGCGACGAGGATAAAGTGGAGAAGCTAGAGGGGTAAGTAATTAATACATCAATGTTTAAGTCATCTTAATGTAATAGTATACGCTAATATTAGTACACTAATCGGGCAATATTTTGTTATTTTTCAATATATTTAATGATGAGGTGAGGTCGATGAGACCATACATAACAGATGAATAAGTAGAACAGAAAATAAGACTTCATTTTTCTTCTTAGTTGAGTGCACATATAAGAATCTTTTTGTGTATGCACTATGCACAATAATTAACATAACGTTAAACTTAATATTATTTCCTTGGTATTTAGGTCGATAGTCCCTACACAACACTCGAGAATGAGTCTATTAGAACTCTAGAAAAGGGACCAATTTATGCTATCAAAATCTGGCCAAGCTACTATGTGAATGGATTTAGGTTCAAGTCAATAAAAGCCCCGATAAAAGATAGCTTCTTGGATCTCAATTCTACGAAAAATATTTGTTTGTGTATCTGATCTTCAAGCTACAAAGATGTCGATCCAGGCAATAATTTTTATTGCGTCTTACGGGAGTTTGTGGAGCTGACATATAATTATGGAACATAGCCTGCTAAGGTCGTGTTATTCAGATATGATTGGTTTGATCCGATCCAAGACCAAGGTTGGAAAATAGATAAATATGGTCTTGTAGATATAAACTACCGGCATCGATACCAAGGCTATGAACCATTTCCTATTAAGTCAGGCTCAACTCATGTACTTCATAAATTATCCTAAACGAGGATCAACGAGGTCGAACTGGTGGAAAGTATGCAAGACGAAAGTTAGAAATACCTTTGACGTTAACGAAATAGCTTATCGTGATGATGAGCTATCTATTGTAACAAATATTGTAGATGTTGACTCAACGAAAGTTGCTCATTATACGTCTAATCATGTCGAAGAGGTAGAATTATCTGAAGAGGAAGATGAAGTAGATGAAAGTAAAGATGAGGAGGAAGAGGTAGAGGAGGACAAGAAAAATGAAAAAGATAAATTTTTAGAATAGGATTGAAAATAAAATAAAATATGTTTAGAACTCTATCTATGTACTATATTTTTAATATGGAATGTAACATCTGTTTTAACTGTAAGGATACATATATTTATATCTGTTATCAATTATATTCTTTATTTTTATCTATCTTACCAGATGGAACCCATGACCTAAGCACGTGCACGTCGCTAGAGAGAGGCATCTCCTACAGTTAAGGAGGAAGTGACTGTTAAGGAGGAAGTGGTACCTCCTACTGTTAAGGAGGAAGTTACTGCTAAGGAGGTAGTGATACCTCCTACTGTTAAATTGGAAGCGATTGTCAATGAGGAAGTGACAACTTCTACAGTTAAGGAGGAAGTGGTACATTCTACTGTTGGACAGACACCAGCTCAGAGGGGGATTTTCAGTCACCCAACACCTATAGCGGAGATTAATCACCTAGACACTGCTTATGCGAAGTATCTTAGGAACTGAGTTCTGCCCCAGCGTATTGGATTTTCTTGAGAGGTTGAAAAATTGAATAAGACTTATGGTGTGACTGTGATACTTTTGTTGTACTTATTGTGTGACTGTGATAATTTTATATTATATGTATTGTGTGACTGTGATACTTTTATATTATGCATATTGTGTGACTGTGATACTTTTATATTATATTTATTATGTGACTGTGATACTTTTATATTGTGTTTATTGTGTGACTGTAATATTTTATATACTGTTATGATATTTTGTACCCAAAAAATTCAACGGAGGGTTGCTCCGGGTCTGTCTATTTTTATGAACTTTTATAAGTCTGTGTATTTATTTTATTATCATATGTTATTATCAGGTATGGTCGGATGACGAGGATCATTCGAAGGTCGATCATCTAGACGGAGTGCTCCTCTATTACAGGCTACTGGTTTCGGATGTACTCTAGTGTACCGATCTTTAGCATCTCCGACTCCGTCGATGATACGACGTGGCAATACTCCTGGGATGGGTAGTTCTAGGCCTGAGACTACTCCCTCTTCTAGCGTTCCTCCAACTGATGGCATCATGGAGGCATAGGATCAGATGGAGGAGGTTGAGCCAACTCCGTCTGCACATATTCAGAGCGATCCTCCATGCACGCCTCCGGACGAGACGAGGATGAAGATTTAGACCAATGGACCTCAAAAGTAAGTTAATTAGTTAACATTTTGGACTAACGGGCCAAATGATTATATCTTTATATTCATGAATTTAATTATCGTTGTATAGATATCATCCGTCGACGGTACAGAGAGCACTGGGGGTGTTTCTGAGGCAGAGCTATGGTGGGCCTTTGATCAACTACTCAGATGCTCCTGAAGATAGAAAGGCATTATGGTTTGCCCACTTCAGGGTAAAAATATATTTACTTTTAATATCAATAATCATTTATGCATATTATATAACTCTCTTACTTTTTTTAGAAAAGCTATTTCTATCTACTACACCGGGCTGAGAAGATCGAGGAGCAATTTTCTTCCGTCACCGCCAAGCTGATCGGTGATGCGATCAACAATCAAAAGGCTCATGATCGCGTTGGAGCTCCGATCCCTGGTTGGATCACGCCTGAGCACTGGACTGTGATGAAGGCAAGATTCAGTAAACCCAGGTACATGGAGAGGTCGGAGAAGGCAAAGGCGGCTAGGTCGAAGGCAGGAAAGTAGTGTGGTGGCTCGATTCCCATGACAGAATATTTTTATCGTCTGGTATATATTCTATTAAATATATATTATTTTAATGAAAGCGGGATAAAATATTTAATTTTAATAACAAACAATAAATTTTTTAACAAGTACAGAGGGGTGATGACACAAACATGGTGACCGTCTTCCTGGCCACCCATCGGAAGGGCAGAAAGCTCATTGATGAAAAGGTCACGCAGACCTATGTACGTTACTTTACCTTGTGTTAGTTTTAATATAACTTTGAAAATATGCAAATAGATATCTATATAGTTAGTAATAAGTACCTTAGATGTTAGCAACCATTTTTCTAGGACGAGTACTTAGACTGCGTGAAGTACACCTGTAGAGGGAGGGACTGGTACTTCCTCGCAGCCCTCTACATCTCCGTCGACAGACAAGCTCTGGATGACCGCCGTTGGTGGTTTTCAGAGGGGTACGTACTATGGTATGGGATCCTACGACACCTTTGTTGCTACATAGTCATCTAGGGCCCCCTCTGGCATAGTGTATTCCTCGCAGCCTTCGTAGGCGTCGGCACGAGCCTAGGAGACCGTTGACCGTCAGATTGCTGACCTGCGTGACGAGTTGCTACAGATGACTAAGGAGCAGCCCCAGTCTCAGCCGTAGATCGGTGATGCGACGATCACCGCATGTTTTGCACTACCAGAATAAGTCTAATTAGCGACGCCTGAAAACGTCGCTAAATGGCCTAAAATGTCGCTAAAAAAATTAGCGACGTAGTTAGCGATGTTTTAATGAAGTCGCATTTAAGCTAGTCACTGACAGAAAAAATGCCGTAAAATATCGGTATAGCAAAATTTTCTAGCGATGTATTTGCGTCACTAATAATTTTTATATTAGCGACGTTTAGCGACTCAACGTCGCAAAATTAGCGGCGTATTTTGTGTCGTTAAATGTCGCTAATTTTTTTTTCGGTTTAGCGATATTTTGTAACACATTTAGCGACATTTTATTGACATGGTAAATACTGTCATGTCAGCAATTTAGTGACATTCAGCGACGTATTTAGCAACATATTTAGCGACGTATATAAACATCACTAAACGTCGCTAAACGACGCTAAACGTTGCTAAATTTTTAGTGAAAAAAATGTAAAATGGTTTCCAAACCAATCTTCCTGCAGTTTATGAATTCCTAATTTATATAAATAGACCCGGAGCAACCCTCCGTTGAATACCCTGGGTTCGTCGACCCCTTCGGTGGAACACTCAACACCGGTAAATTAACATACATTTAATATGAATAAAACAAATACACAGACTTATAATAGTTTATAAAAATAGACAGATCCGGAGCAACCCCCCGTTGAATGTTTTGGGTAGGAAATATCACAAAAGTATATAAAATATCACAGTCACAATATACACAAAATAAAAGTATCACAGTCACACAAAAAGCACAATATAAAAGTATCACAGTCACACAATAAGCACAATAAAAGTATCACAATTATACCATAAGTCTTATCAAATTCCTCAATCTCTCAAGAAAATCCAATACGCTGGGGCATAACCCAGTCCCTTAGATACTTCACATAAGCAGCGTCTAGGTGATCAATCTCCACTATAGATGTTGGGTGACTGGAACTCCCCCTCTGAGCTGGTGCCTGCCCAACAGTAGGAGGTACCACTTCCTCCTTAACAGTAGGAGTTGCCACTTTCTCCTTAACAAACACTTCCAATTTAACAGTAGGAGGTGTCACTTACTCCTTAATAGTCACTTCCTTCTTAACAGTAGGAGGTACCACTTTCTTCTTAACAATAGAAGGTACCACTCTCAAGCGACGTGCATGTGCTCGAGTCATGGGTGCCATCTGGTAAGATAGATGAAAACAAAGAATATAATTGATAACAGATATAAATATATGTATCCATATAGTTAAAATAGATGTTACGTTCCATATTAAAAATATAGTATATGTATCGATATCGGCCATATTGGGTCGGTATCGACCGATACTAAGTTCAAACTCGTCCTCTTTTCCAAGCTTTGGTGCCACACTAGATAGAGTTGAACGAGG
>JAYESA010002283.1:0-26567 GCA_036927795.1 Iris macrosiphon
TCCTGTGGTGATCGTACACCGCGATCCAAAAATAGGAAAACCAACACCCCGTTTCACCCCGGAACTGAGTACGCCCCGCCAAACGGGACGACTTGGTCGCACGCGGTCTTTACCGAATCGTGCGTGACGTTGATACGGACGTGTGGGATTTCGCAGAAGCCGATTCGGATGTGCGTGCACACCGGAATCACCGCGTATCCGCCGACACCACCCCGTATCCGTCGGTTCTGGAACACGCTGTAACTTTGTGTACACACGTCGGATCGAGATGAAACTAGCGCCATCGAACTCGTAGCAATACGCTGGTCCTGTGAGCCAAGTTTGGTTCGATTCTGAGAACGTTGACAAAATCGTGTGTCGTGGGCCCCACAGGTTCCACCCGACGAGCGATTTTGTGACCGGCTCATCGGAATCCAATTCTGAAAGTTCCGTTGGGTTTGTATCATCGTTCCTGACCTGTTGACACTAAGTTTGACCGATTTGGAGACCTTTGACCCTGACACGCTTTTCGGTGCAAAGCGGCCCACATGTGGACCCCGCTTTGGCCCAGAAATGTCATTTTTGCCCTTGTGTCCAAATTGGACTCAAGGACAGACGTTTCTAGCTATTTGATATTTTTGAATCTAATGGTAATATTTATTTCAGCAACCGGAGTAGTACCTGCAGACCACACTGAGACCAGAGCTACAGTTGGAGCCAGGACCCCAGGCAAGTGTACCTTGCCAAACTCTGCAGTATTGTTACATATTTTTCTTGCTTCTTTATAGTGCTGTGCATGCTTAACCTAGGACCGTGTGACGTACTTAGCGTCCGATTATCAGTCGGGTGCCAACACCGTACGCGGTGTTGTGTATTGTCATCTAGAGATGGACATTCGTGACCCTTTATATTCCCGTACTTGTCATACCAAGTACACTTGACCCAGGACACTTGACACTGTTCATGAGACAGGATCTTTCCGAGATATTTGTGGTGATTCTGTATAGGATACAGGACCTGACATTGATATTATATCCCTAGACATTAGATGACTTGTGCATTAGATATGATTGTGCGTGTCATGGACATGAGACGTGTGATTACATTGGGTGGGGAGAGACACACAGGCTACAGGCTGATCATATATATATACACCCCTATTATCGTGAGGCACAAGACTCTGAAGCCCGAGCTTGGCCCATTACTCATTATTACTGCTGCTACCGGCTCCCCTACACAGAGCTTGTAGTATGCTTCGGCCTGAGTTCTAGTGCTGCTCTCATCTTGCATATCACTTAGCTGGTTATTTTAGTATTCCCTTATTGTTCCATCTATTGCTGGAGAGACCCGCAGGCTACAGGTTGACTATATTATGCCGGCTACTCAGTCTCCCGCTGAGCTAGACCACCTCATGATATCACTGCTACCGGCTCCCCTACACAGAGCATGTAGTTGTTTCAACCTGAGTACTTTTGATGTTCTCTCTTGCAATCCACATAGATGGTTATAGCTTACCCTATTTATTTCATTCTCTGCTGCACTGTATTTATTTTGGCTTGTATTTTCTGTACCTTGCTGTCCCCTGAGGACCTGGATTCGGATTATGTCCCCAGGATTAGTAGAGGAGATCCACCCAGAGTTATACAGTACAGGAGCATTAGCAGGAGCTGATACAGAAGCTGTACCGACACCTGAGGACGGGATTGTGCTAGAGGACTTCTCCTGGGTATTGCCTTGTGATACTCATTTATTTCTGTTCTAGTTATTTTATTTCATTTCCAGTCTATTTCATTGATGTATCAGACTTGTTCTCGGATTGTTCTCCGAGACACTTTTATTGAGATATGCTAGATTATACTTACTTGCTTATTCTGGCATTTGATCTGTGCTTACCTGTTGTGGATGAGATTAGTATAGACTGTGACTTATATCATTGGACCTACTTATCGTTATATTACAGCTTAAGCATGCCCCGATGGATCCATTAAATTGGGTTTGTCCATCGGTGTGTGCTGCTGGCCATTGCCACGCGTCCGGTCGCTCGGTATTTTGGGACTGGGGCGTGACATAATTTTTGTGGTGGCCCATGCAGGTCAACGACTAAATTGTTCGGTTTCAACTTAGGGACCGAGCAAGCCTGCAATAAGAATATGATAAGTTTCTAGGATCTCATCCACTTGCTTGAAACGTTCTTGATATCTATATCAGATTCGAATTTAAATTCTTGACTCGCATCCTGCCGATTCTTGTGCGCCTCTTATTGTTTATTTTGGTTGCAGAGTTATGGATTCACGAACAAACAACGAGACTCCTGCCAGATCACCACGAGATGATGTGGTAACCAACGGAGATGAAGTGACACCAGTTAGTGAAGGTCCATCATCACAGCAAGCAAGTCAGCATGCCTCGAGAATCCCGGAAGATGACGTTCCACCATCGACGCAGTTGGCTCCACCGACGCCTACCATTCCACAAGGGCAGGCTATGGACGAACAACAGATGTTTCGCATGTTCTATGCGATGATGCAAGCCCAACAGAAGGTTCAGGAAGAAGCCCAGCAAATCCAAGCGGAGAAGTTCATCGACAGATTTAGCTCGGAGCTACGGAGATTAATCAGCCCCACTACAACTACCTTAGACGAGAATGTTCTTGCTACAGCACGACCCATGGAGTGCAACACAAGGATAGAGTCCAGCCAGAAGCGGCCGTATGCATCAGCACCGGACCAAGCACAACAGGAAAGAGCTGCAAAGCGACCACAAATGAATCCACCACCGAGAGCAGCACCAAGAGCCTTAGTTCTTCCAACTTGTCACTACTGTGGCAAGATAGGCCATATTCAAAAAGAATGCAGACGCAAGTTAGGATTATGCTTGATTTGCGGAAACAGTCAACACTTAGCCAAGGATTGTCTTCAGCATCGAGAGAAAGCCTTGATGATTCAACAACCAGCCACATCAGCACCAGCCGGAGCACCACAAGAAGAAGCTACACAAAGACCTCAAGTACACCAGCCACCAGAAGCAACTCCACAGACAATACCTGTCTGTCCATATTGTCGCAAGCGAGGCCATACTGAGGACGAGTGCAGACGAAAAAGGAAAGTATGTTTAGCTTGCGGATCCAGTCAGCATTCACTGAAGGAATGCCCCGAATGTCGAAAAAAAGCGCTAATGTCACCAGCACCAATGCCAGCCTCTCCAGCATTGGAAGCACCGCAAACGAGAGTTGAAGGAGTCAGACCACCAGTCCCAGGAGGGAATCAGCCGAGGCCACCCCTGGCACCACAAGGAACACTCTTTCAGCAGGCTCAACAGCAGCAGAGGAATCAACTGCAAGAACGTGAACAAGCTCCAGCGATGACTTTGGAAGACGCGCAGACCCATGGAGTAGCTAATGCGCATAATTTGTCGTAGTTATCTGTTTATCGATTTGTTTTATCTCGTGCCTATTGGTTCGTGACCCCAGCCCTAACCTATGTAATTTTGAACTTGCTAATAATTTATAACCTAGAATATTTTTATAATTGATAACTGTAGAGATTATAGAGCCTTTTGTTATTGTGCTTATTTTGTGTTGTTTTGAGAACTTGAATTAAGTGTACCCCCTTTCATCATCATCTAGCATACTTACATTTGTTGTACCATCTTGACTTATGCTGCTAATATAGCCTAGTTTTGCAAGCTTATCCTTTTATCGAGCTTGTTCATGACATCCGTATTAGTGGGTCGACACACTAATACAATTGTCTATTCAGAATCAGTGTATTACGGTCTGATCAACTTTAGTACATTTTGGTTCGCTCTTCGCACGACTACTTCACGTGGATTGAGATATATAGTTGACTAGTATACTTGCCCTCTAGATATATCTGAGCATATCGTATCAGTTACATAACTGTACTAATACGAGCATGCAAACAAAGGATTACCATAATAGGATTTCAATCCACAATTGTCTTAACAAATCCCATTTGAATTTGTTAAACGCCTTGATCCTGATACTTCTATTCTATTACCTCGCCCTTGAACTCTTTATTATTGATCTTCGTCCTCCCTTACTTCGGAAAGACGAAACCTCGTGCCTAGTATAAGTTGATATATAGACAGTACTAGATATACCCCACAGGCCAGTCGCATTGTGACGACCCTTTTATATATGATTAAGGGAATACCATAGGTGGTATGTTTGGTGTTAAATACTTGAGGATTCAATAACATGATTCAATAAGTTGGGGCATAGCTTTCTTAGATATATAGCCTTAGATGATAGATGGGTAAAATCTAAGTTGGGTAGAGACCGCAATGGTTACTTGAGAGAAATTCTTTGAACCCTACTCTATTTTAATTTCGAGGACAAATTTTTTATAAGTTGGGTAGATTGTAAGCCCCCTGATTTTTAGAATTTTAAATTTGGATTTTTTCCCAAATTATCTGAATTTTCAGGAATCGTGACCTAGGCCTTTGTTGATTCAAGGATTTTTAATTTTGGTTAATTCATATTAAAATATTATAGAAATAATATTTTATGGTGTAAAACGGAAAACCGGACGCATGGCATTTTTCGGTGAGTTTATTGGACTCCGGAATGATTTTTAAAGCCCTAGAAACCAATTTAGAATTAAACCGAATTTAAATCCGTGCCAACGCCCGAAATCCCCATGAGAGCCGAAGCCCAGCCCGAGGAGCGTTGACCCGTTGACCCAGCCTGAATCCTAGGTCTAACCCTATTCTATTTTCTGCATGTATAAATACCTACTTATTTTCTAGTGTTCTCCACAAGAAAAAGAAAAGAAAAAAGAGATCCCAAATTCCTAAATTCCCCAAAATCCCGAATCCCTAATTTCAAAACCCTAACCCTAACCTAACCCTAGCCCAGCCGCTCCTCAGCCGATCCCCGGCCGACTCCGGCGCCGCTCCCCCGCGACCTCCTTCCCGCGGCCACGTCGACCCCCTTCCCCGCCGTCGACCACCACCGCCTTCCCATCTCGTCCACCTTCCCCGACTTCATCCACCCATCTCCACCGTCCCAACTCTCCTCGTCGGAACCCTAGCCACCCTCACCTCGAATCCCGACGCCTGAGCCCTAACCTCCTCCTCCGCTTCAGCAGCATCCCCAAGCGCCTCCCTCGCCGCGAGCTGCCGCAGTCGCCAACATCACCCCGCCTGCCGTTCCCTCCCGCAGGGCCTCGAGCCCCTCGACAGCCGAACGCCCTCGCCACTCCGCCACGTGCACCGACAGCCGTCGACTTCTTCCTCCGCCACCCAGGTCGACGACCTCGCCTCCTTCAGAGCTTCGCCTCCCCTTCTGTGCAGCACCGGCGCTGTCTCCACCCGCGACCGGCCGACTCCCAGCCATCAACAGCAGCAGCTCCGCCCAGCCGCGCCGTCCTCCTCCCGAGCAGCCACCCCGGCCGCCCCAAGCCAAGCCACCCTCCGACGAGCTCCGGACAGCAGCACCGAGCCCTAGCCCTAATCCTAGCCTGGACTCAGCAGCGGAAACGGACACCGCCTGGACACTCGGACACGATTCGGACACAGAATTCTCAGTGTTACGGAGCCCAGTTCAGGTATCAGTAACTTTTTGCTCGTAGCTCGCTTTCCTATTCCGTCAGTTTTATCACGAAGCCTATATGACCCCCTCGGTGCCCGTGCAACTCGCTCGGTGCATCGCGTCCTGTGGTGATCGTACACCGCGATCCAAAAACAGGAAAACTAACACCCCATTTTACCCCGGAACTGAGTACGCCCCGCCAAACGGGACGACTTGGTCGCACGCGGTCTTTACCGAATCGTGCGTGACGTTGATACGGACGTGTGAGATTTCGTAGAAGCCGATTCGGATGTGCGTGCACACCGAAATCACCGCGTATCCGCCGACACCACCCCGTATCCGTCGGTTCTGGAATACGCTGTAACTTTGTGTACACACGTCGGATCGAGACGAAACTAGCGCCATCGGACTCGTAGCAATACGCTGGTCCTGTGAGCCAAGTTTGGTTCGATTCTGAGAACGTTGACAAAATCGTGTGTCGTGGGCCCCACAGGTTCCACCCGACGGGCGATTTTGTGACCGGCTGATCGGAATCCAATTTTGGAAGTTCCGTTGGGTTCGTATCATCGTTCCTGACCTGTTGACACTAAGTTTGACCGATTTGGAGACCTTTGACCCTGACACGCTTTTCGGTGCAAAGCGGCCCACATGTGGACCCCGCTTTGGCCCAGAAATGTCATTTTTGCCCTTGTGTCCAAATTGGACTCAAGGACAGGCGTTTCTAGCTATTTGATATTTTTGAATCTAATGGTAATATTTATTTCAGCAACCGGAGTAGTACCTGCAGACCACACTGAGACCAGAGCTACAGTTGGAGCCAGGACCCCAGGCAAGTGTACCTTGCCAAACTCTGCAGTATTGTTACATATTTTTCTTGCTTCTTTATAGTGCTGTGCATGCTTAACCTAGGACCGTGTGACGTACTTAGCGTCCGATTATCAGTTGGGTGCCAACACCGTACGCGGTATTGTGTATTGTCATCTAGAGATGGACATTCGTGACCCTTTATATTCCCGTACTTGTCATACCAAGTACACTTGACCCAGGACACTTGACACTGTTCATGAGACAGGATTTTTCCGAGATATTTGTGGTGATTCTGTATAGGATACAGGACCTGACATTGCTATTATATCCCTAGACATTAGATGACTTGTGCATTAGATATGATTGTGCGTGTCATGGACATGAGACGTGTGATTACATTGGGTGGGGAGAGACACACAGGCTACAGGCTGATCATATATATATACACCCCTATTATCGTGAGGCACAAGACTCTGAAGCCCGAGCTTGGCCCATTACTCATTATTACTGCTGCTACCGGCTCCCCTACACAGAGCTTGTAGTATGCTTCAGCCTGAGTTCTAGTGCTGCTCTCATCTTGCATATCACTTAGCTGGTTATTTTAGTATTCCCTTATTGTTCCATCTATTGCTGGAGAGACCCGCAGGCTACAGGTTGACTATATTATGCCGGCTACTCAGTCTCCCGCTGAGCTAGACCACCTCATGATATCACTGCTACCGGCTCCCCTACACAGAGCATGTAGTTGTTTCAACCTGAGTACTTTTGATGTTCTCTCTTGCAATCCACATAGATGGTTATAGCTTACCCTATTTATTTCATTCTCTGCTGCACTGCATTTATTTTGGCTTATATTTTCTGTACCTTGCTGTCCCCTGAGGACCTGGATTCGGATTATGTCCCCAGGATTAGTAGAGGAGATCCACCCAGAGTTATACAGTACATGAGCATTAGCAGGAGCTGATACAGGAGCTGTACCGACACCTGAGGACGGGATTGTGCTAGAGGACTTCTCCTGGGTATTGCCTTGTGATACTCATTTATTTCTGTTCTAGTTATTTTA
The DNA here is from genome assembly GCA_036927795.1 of Iris macrosiphon. NCBI lineage: Eukaryota > Viridiplantae > Streptophyta > Magnoliopsida > Asparagales > Iridaceae > Iris > Iris macrosiphon. The sequence goes on from JAYESA010002283.1 coordinate 7,404, forward strand.
TTTCATTTCCAGTCTATTTCATTGATGTATCAGACTTGTTCTCGGATTGTTCTCCGAGACACTTTTATTGAGATATGCTAGATTATACTTACTTGCTTATTCTGGCATTTGATCTATGCTTACCTGTTGTGGATGAGATTAGCATAGACTGTGACTTATATCATTGGACCTACTTATCGTTATATTACAGCTTAAGCATGCCCCGATGGATCCATTAAATTGGGTTTGTCCATCGGTGTGTGCTGCTGGCCATTGCCACGCGTCCGGTCCCTCGGTATTTTGGGACTGGGGCGTGACACGGCCACCCCCACGCCTCTCCCTATAAAACCCCTCTCCCCGTTCTCCTCCTCCCTCATCCCCTAGCCCTAGCCCTAGCTCCGGCAGCACCTCCGCCCAGTTCTCCCTCACCGGACGTCGCCTCCTCGTCCTTCTTTTCCCCCCACCGACCGAGACCCGCTCCGTCGACCACTTCCCGCAGAGCCGCACCTCCAGAACCCGACGCCGCAGCCGTCCTAGCCGAGCCGACGACTCCAGACGCAGCAGCACCGGCCGCCACCTCCGCCAGTGAGCTCCGGTCTTCTCCGCCACCCTCGCAGCCCAGCCGGCTGTCCCTGAACCGCCGCACCCCTAGTCGGAGCCCAGAACCCTAAAACCCTAGTTGGACACGGCTTGGACACAGTGTCCAGGACACGAGACGGACACGAAAACCCGGTTCCGAGGAGCACAGTCCAGGTACTCGTATCTCACTCCTCGTAGCTCTGATTTCGATTCCATCAATTGCATCGCGTAGCCTGCGTGACCCTCTCGGTGCCCGTGCAACCCGCTCGGGGCATCGCGTCCTGTGGCGATCGCGAACCGCGATCCAAAAACAGGAAAAACAACGCCCTGATTCACCCCGGAACTGGGTACGCCCCGCCAAACGGGACGACTTGGTCGCGTGCGGTCTTCACAGATACGTGTGCGTCGTTGATACGGACGTGCGAGATTTTGCATAAGTTGATTCGGATGTGCGTGCACACCAGAATCAGTGCGTATCCGCGGACAACGTCCCGTATCCGACTTTTCTGAATCGTGCCCTAACTTTGTGTACACACGTCGGATCGAAACGAAACTTGCGCCATCGGACTCGTAGTGATACGCTGGTCCCGTGACCCAAGTTTGGTTCGATTCTGAGAACGTTGACGAAATCGCGTGTCGTGGGCCTCACAGGCCCCGCTCGACGGACGATTTTGTGATCGGCTCATCGAAATCCAATTCTGGAAGTTCCGTTGGGTTCGTATCATCGTTCCTGACCTGTTGACACTAAGTTTGGCAAATTTGGAGACCTTTGACCCTGACACATTTTTCGGTGCAAAGCGGGCCCACATGTGGACCCCTTTTTGACCCAAAATTGCCATTTTTGCCCTTGTCTCCAAATTGGACTCAAGGACAGGCGTTTCTAGCTGATTGATATTTTCTGGATCTGATGGTGATGTTTGTTTCAGCAACCGGAATACCGTCTACAATTTTAGCTGAAGTCAGAGCCACAATTGGAGCCGAAACCACAAGCAAGTGTACCTTGCCAAACCCTGCAGCTTGCTACTATTTCCTTGGCTTACTTATACATCAGTAGGCAATTAAACCTTGCCAACTCGCAGTGATTCCATTTATAGTACTTTACTTGAGTTCTTGTAGACTTTATATGTATTCTTGATATAAACTGTTCAACCCAGGACCGAGTGACTTTACTAAGCGTCCGATTAATAGTCGGGTGCCAACACCGTACGCGGCGTTGTGTATCGTCACATAGACATGGATACCGAGACCCTGTACTTCTCGTACTTGTCTTATCAAGTACAACATGACCCAGGACACTGGACACTATTCATGAGACAGAATCTTCCTGAGATATTCATGGTGATTCTGTGAGGATACATATGCCTGACATATACAGTTTGCATGCTTAGTTTATATCCTGACTTGTTGCATTAGCTTTGATCCTACGTGTCATGGACATGAGACGTGAGATTTCATTGGGTGGGGAGAATATTACCATAACAAAGGCTGATTATATTATATATATTGACATCTGGATCTGTCTTAGTCTCTGACACAGAGCTATGGCACCAGTTCTGGCCATTCGAGAAAATACTGCTATGGGTTTCTCCGACACTGATCCTGTAGTAGCCTCAGCCTGAGTATGACTAAAACTCTCAACTTGCACATCACTTAGCTGGTTACATAGTTTACCCTGCTGTTTCATTTAATTTCTGCACTGCTTATATTTTGGCTTGTATTATCTGTACCTTGTTATGTCCCCTGAGGACCTGGAATGGACTATGTCCCCAGGTATAGCCGAAGAGATCTACCCCGAGGTGTACGAAACAGGAGCACTTCTCGAAACAGAACAGGAACCTGAGGACAAGATCGTGGCAGAAGACTTCTCCTGAGTACCGGCTCCATATACTCAGTATTTCTATTTCCAGTTGATTTAATTTCTGTCTATTTGCATTTCGATGTACCAGACATATTCTCGGATTGTTCCCGAGACACTTATTTGAGATTGCTTATTTATTCTATTGCATTATTTCTGGCATTTAATCTGTGATTATCTGTTGTGGATGAGATTAGTATAGACTGTGACTTGTACTGTTGGATCTATTTACTGTTAGACTACAGCTTAAGCATGTCCTGATGGATCCATTAAATTGGGTTGTCCATCGGTGCGTGCTGCTGGCCATTGCCACGCATTCAGTCCCTTAGTATTTTGGGACTGGGGCGTGACACCGACGATGTTGCTCAAAGATGCTGATGCCTATGAATAAAATTTTGTTATTAAATTTTTGTTAATCTGGATGATTTTCTATTGAAAAATTATGATTTCTGTTGAATAAGTGTGGTTAGATGTTATTTTTTATATATAAGATGTTATCAACATTTCTAATGTAAAAAACCAATCCTACTGGAAAATTAATATTTTTTGTTGAATAACTTTGGTTGAATGATGTATTTGCTACATAAGATGGTATCAACATTTTAAAAACGCGTTAATCTTCCTAACTACCTGAACATGTGAGAACAAAAACTTAAATTTTTTTAAGTACCGTAATATTTAATTATTTTCTCACGTAGTTGAAAAAAATGGATAAACCTAAAATCTTCCTAACTATCTGAACATATGTAAATCCTAAAATATTTTAAAATTTAAATGCAAAATTTTAAAAATCTATTTATAATAAATCAGAACTAAAATATATTCATATTAAATTTAATATTCTTACATAATTTAAAATATTAAATTTCAATAATATCGTAAATTTTTTTCTTTTTTTTACGTGCGTGAAACTAACTAATATATATAATAATTGGATAAATAAAAGAATTACAAAATGTAACCGAGATTAATATAAATACTTGGACGAAACGGGCCTTATATGTAAAATTTGTTGATAGCCCAAAATCCAAAGCTTAGTTACTAGTACAAAATATGATGGATGTGCTCATCTGTAAAAACAAACTCCAAACTTCCTCTCTCTCTCTCTCTCTCTCTCCATCAGGGTTTTGGTCCCCCTTTCTTCCCTGTGTTTTCCTTGGGTTTTTGAGGTTTCTTCACTCTCCAATCCATTCCCAAATCGAACCCCACAGTTGGCTTCTTCTCATCAGTCCCATTCTTTGGTAAATTTTGATCGTTCTATTTTTTTTTTGTTCCTCCCTTTTTTCATCAGTTCTAGTTTTTGGTTTTGATCATTTTTTTGATGTGGTTTTTGTTGATTAAATCAATGTGTCTACAAATAATTCGCCATTTGGATGCGATGAAATCAATGTGTCTACAAATAATTCGCCATCTGGATGGCATTTCTTGTGACATTGCGTTATGGTATAAAATTGATGATCATCTGTGGTGGCGACACGGTGCAGAGATGGCTCTGATGTTGGTGTGTCATAAGTTTCAGTTCATCCTCGGACACGTTATGGGGCGCCCATGCTTCTTAGCTTGTGAATCAGGGATTAGGAAGTACATACACTCCAAAATCAGTGTCGTGTTGGACACGCATAGGACACGATCATGCCAAAAGAGGTGTGGTGTACGTATTGCGTTGTCTGTATCTTCCCCTGTGGTATTCGTGTTCATGCAACATATAGATCACGGAGCAGTTCTTTTTTATTTACCTTGTCAGGGAGAAGTCTAAACACAGAGAGAGGTCAAAATGATGAGTTACCCGGTTATAAATTTGGGTATTTAGCGTTTTTGTGGACAATGATCATTCAAAGATTTTGTTTTTATTAGGTTCCAATTTTATGTGAACTATGATAAAATAAAGGAAAATGATGGTTATTTATTGTGCTGAACAGTTATTTGACATATTTACCTTTTTTTGTTGATAAAGCGTGCAGATCATTGGAGGAGATAGCAAACTACTTTCTATCATCATTGGCTTACATCAAGGATCGACATTAAGTTCCTATTTGCACTAGTTATGGATGGAATTTCTAGGTGCTTCCTGGAGGGGGTTCTATCATCTATGGTCTATCATGTTTGCCCACAATATCGTTTTTCGATAAGAGTAGAGTAGAGAAGGTTTAGATGCTAAAATAGAAGTGTGAAAACTTTGGAATCTATGTGTATCAAAATTAATAAGACTAAAATAGAGTATGCAGTATAATTTCAATCAGAAATCAAAGAGAAATAAGAGAGGGTACATATAGATGGACAAAAGAAACTTACGATTGATAGTTATCGGGATGAGAGATTGAGATGGATCTTATGTATATAATTAAAACAAGGGAGTTGGAATGGAGGAGTGCTTTCGGAGTAATTTGTGATCACGTGATATCTTTGAAGTTGAAAGAAAAATTATATGAGACCAACCATATTTTATGAATCATAGTGTTGGGCTATTAAGAAACATGTCCAGAAAATTAGCATAGCTGAAATGAATGCTACGATGGATGACTTACAATATATTAAAAGAAATAATAAGAAATGAGTAAATTCATGGAAAGTTGGAGGTGATGCCAATTGAGACAAGGAGAGAAAATTGTCTTAGATTGTCACGACTTGCAACGTTGACAAATAGATGCTCCAATAAGGAGCGATAAAATACTAGTTAATCCGCTATGACTAATGAACACATTGAAGTTTTAAAGAAGGATATACTTTTTGTTAATCTTACAATAGAGTAGAATGGAAGAAACAAATTCACACTACCAAGGCCAAAGTTTTGGATAAAAGCTTTCTTGATGTTGAACCTTTTTGCCAATAATAAATTTTCCATGATTTTGTTCTTGCAATTAGTTTTTGCTGTCTAGGCATAAACATGAACTTTATGATGATGTGTTATTGTATTGGGTTAAGAAATTGCTTCACTTTCCATATGAGCCCTGAAAAATGTCTCTCCCATGACCTTCTTGGTGGGCTGAGAAGAACACATTATCTCTATAGTTTTTTCACAACATTGTTTAGGACTTCATACACTATTTTACTACATCCACTGCTCTTTCTTCTCTATTGCACTTCTTTTTTGAGAGATGATAGTCTCATACTTCGTTTTCGTCAAATAAATTTATACCACTACTCTTTCGACTGATGCTTTGTCATAATTACAAAGGAATAGACAGAAATAACCTTTGAGACAAAGGAATAGACAGAAATAACCTTTGACAAACTGAATACAATAGTAGCTAACAGCTGGTAGAAACCTGTGCAATAATACTCATTTGGTGCATTCTACCTATAGCTATGAAGAACAATTACTACAAAATTGACGTCACATCGTGTTTGTGCGAGGTATATACAGAGCACGGCGAAAAACTCCAAAATACACCAGGACACGCTCCAATCTGTGTTGTGTCCATGTCATGTCCTATCCTATTTGTATCATTAACATAGACTTGCTGATTGTAAGTGAAATTTACTTCTAGTGACTCCAGCTGCAGTATTAGTTAAGTAATAATTGCAACATATGGAAATCATTTGGTTTGAGCTTATGATATAAATATTCTTGTTGAGATGTTTATCATCTCTCTTTCTAGAAACAAATGGCTTTCATACTTTAGTTACCACCTCACTTAGTTAGTCTAACCTTTGAAACTTGACTATTGATTTCCTTTATTATGTTTTGCAGGTTTCTTTTTTATACTTGCTCCTTTTGTTGATCCACGTTAAGCGAGACTGCGTTTTGGGATTAGTGTGCTTTTGCACCTTCAACTATATATGGGCTGAATCTGGTATTTCATGGGAAGTTTGGATGAAATACCGTCACCAAAACGTTTGAAAGTCTCTTCGGTAGAGTCAGAGAGACTCTCGAAGGATTCATTTCTCTTAGCGCTCAGCAGTCCTTCAGGAGATCCAATGGCTAGTCATTTGTCATCCCAAGAGAAAGAAGACATAATCGGCCCCAAGGGAATCATTAGAAGAACTGAACTTGTTAGAACTATTGCAAGTGCCTTATATTCTCTTGGTTATGAGAAAACTGGAAGAACTCTAGAGGAAGAATCAAAATTATTCTTACGTTCTTCTATGGCAAATCTTTTTCGGAAACAAGTGCTTGATGGGAACTGGAATGAAAGTGTGGCTACATTGCATGAGCTGGACTTCGTGGACGAGAATATCCTGAAAGATGCTTCTTTTCAGATATTTGAGCATAAATTCTTTGAACTTTTGGAAAAGAACAGGACTGTGGATGCTTTGAACACACTGAGAACTGAGATCACTCCTCTAACAGTTAACAAAAAGCGGGTTCATGAGCTTTCTGGTTGTTTGGTCTTTTCTTCACAGCATGCCTTGCAAGAGGCTCAACATCCAGGCATTGGGACTGCAAACTCACGGTTGAAGCTTCTGGAGAAATTGCAAAAATTGCTCCCCCCAACTTTTTTGATACCTGAAGGGAGGTTGGAGTGTTTGGTTGAACAAGCTCTTATTTTGCAAAGAGATGGTTGTAAATTCCACAACCCTTTGGATAATACACTATCACTTTATACTGATCACCAATGCAGGAAAGACCAGATACCTTCACAAACAATACAGGTGGGGATTTTAATTGATGTAGGATATCACTATGTCTTCTTGCACAAAGCCTATACACCCAATTACCATGATGTTACTTGGCTACTCGTACTTCCCTGAAGTGTTTATTTCTGTTGCGTGGATCTGCAACCTGGTAGATTTCTCTTTAATTGTTGGAGTCTGAATTTTATGGCTCCGAGTTTCGTTCATTTACACCCCAAGAAGTCATTATGAAATGTAAGAATAGGTGTAGAGTAGTATGTCATTGGGATTTAGGAAAACTGTTCATGTGTATTAAGATAACGACCTTCTTCACATGTATTTAGTATTTACAAGTCGTACACTTTGAAAATTGAGAAAATTATACGAAAAAGCCAATGCTAGAATAATTTTGTAGGATAACAAGCCTCCAGTGCCCAATCTTATGTATCTATAGAAGTTACCTGTTTTATTCTACCTTAAATACACCACTGCATGCTTGCTTAATTACGTTCACAGTTCACACCAAGGATGATTTTTTTCTTGGTCACACCAGCACCTGCTTTTCTATACTCCCAAACCAGATGCCATCTTGATCCAGCCTTTTGGAGAGCAAGAAATACGTGGGGAGAGAAATACCAGGGGTCGACGAGGAAGGACCTAAGTTTTCCATGGTTGGTGGTGGGGTGGTGGTTGGGGGGGGGGGGGGAGGGGGTGGAATAGTTGCTAGTTTATTGAAAAATTTAAATTTCATAAATGGAGAGCAAAATATATTCTGATGGTATGGCAAGCTATGATTGTTCTTATTGAGGAATACAGAAAGCCACCGTTTGGATGTGCAATCCCCATCCCCGCCACGCAGTCGTAACACTACCACCCCCCCCCCCCCCCCCCCCCCCCCCCCCACACACACACACACACACACACACACACACACACACACGCCAACACAACACACACGCATTGAGAGGGTGCCTATGGAGGTTCTCAACTGCTATGATATGTCCCCTTTTGTGAGTATATGAATTTCAATTGACAACATTTTAACTACTTGAGATTTTGGTAATTTAGAGCAAAAAACTAGATATTTGGCATTAAACTTTTGAGTTTCTTATGCAGGCTTTGGTTCATTTAAGAACGTGCCATGCGATATTGACTTCCCCCTTATAGCGTGAAGGCTAATCTCAAGGAAATGTTCCAAAATCTAGAGTCGATTTCAATCCTTGTCTATACTCTAGTTTAAATATAGGTTGGAGATACTTAATGTCTTCATCAGGTTATTGTTTTTTGTTATGGTTTGACTTGAATATTTGTTAATTGGTTGAAATAAATACAAGAATTGGTGCCTTAAGCGGTCATTAATGGTTTACGTGAAACCTTGATATAGCCTTTTGGCTTTTACTTGCCAATTCAAGTACAAAACACAGTTGAACTGCAATTTTTAGCCTTAAATACTGTTCAAGAATTCATTGATTTGTGATGGACTGTGATTAGAGTTAATAAGATTTTTTAACTATTGTCCAGTTTGGTATTCGGTATAATAGGTTTCCATTAGAATTTAGAGCTTTAGTGAGCTCAAAGGAAGCGATTCTTTTGTGTGCGTGTGTGCAGTAATATCCTTTTTCTGTAATTTTTTTGTATCCCCATATCCCTATTATGTCACACCCGATCTGAGGAATTACTAATAACAAAAGAACAGATATTCATGGCTTTCAAGTTATGTAGATTTGAGGGAAATTAACAAGTGATGCGGAAGTAGATGGCTAGTAGGTACCTGAATGTGTTCTAATAAAGGGTGAGTTGGATATTTGGACATACCTTTATCCAGTAACAAGAACACCTTTTTCTCTTGAAGAACTTCTGGCTATTTTGCACTAGTGTTTGCCACTCTTATTCTTGTAATAGGATGCCTAGCAGATTGAAGATCCCTCTGGTCATATCTCTCTCCTAAGAATGCTAAGAAATGCAAATAACCACTTTAACTGGCAATATCAAATTCACTGCAGTGTGCCGCTAGTCTGGCCCAAAACCTTTCAATTCATGCACTGTGCTCTTTGCTTTGCACTTGACTTGGTTCAGTTCAGTTCATTTAATTTGGATACCTTCTAAACAATTAACCATGATATACCAAAGGAGATTTGATTAAAGATAATTGAAGCAATATGTTTTAGACTGAGTGAGGACACCATTTGGTGGACAACAAGAAAGCCTTCATCCCAAATTTTGGGGTCGGCTATTGGAGTCATTTTCTCCATTTAACTCTGTTAATAAGGGCCATGTCCTCCTTTGTAACATTAAGTTATTAAGAAAAGTCATATCCGTTGTTACAGTCCAAGTCTACTTAGCCTAATCCTAGTTCTAGCAGCCCCTTTAAATAATCTTATTTCTCCTCCCTAACATGTGCTATTGGTCTATGTTACACGTCCAAATTATCCGAGACCATTTTCTCATAATCTCATCTTATCCTCAGTTGCCACACCTCCAATTTTGTTCAACTTTCCATGAATACACTCATTTGTTATCATATCTTTCAATGTTTGCCACCACCCATCTTATCACGCTTATTGTTTTGGACATTGTCCGATGCATATGGTCTTATAGGATTTTCCTTTTAAAGTCAAAGGTATCTTGCGATCACAAAACAGTTTAGAAGCACTCATCCATTTCAACCATCCCATTTCATTCTATGAATGTATTTCCAAATCTCTCCATCGTGTTGAATGATTTATATATTGAACCTATCGCTCCCATGTATCTTGTCCATGAAGTTATAAGCCCTCTTTTCTTTTGAGGTTTGGTTGAGCGACATTTCATATGCTCTGTTTTGCCCTACTAATTTTAAATCCTTAGATTTCAATGTTCCTCAGCATAATTATATCTTAGAGAGGGTTAGTCTACCTGAATTTCAAATCTACTATGGATTTGTATTTCAAAATCCAAATGACTATCATTCTATCAACATTTTATATTCCTGTAATTTTCATTTAAAGAATCCATGTTGGATTCTGAAATTCATGTTACTTCCTGTATAAACTTCAATGAAGTTTCATATTAAATAATACAATACTAGTTAAAATAAGTAATCTAAAAAAATAAAAATAAAAATTTATTATAGTTTTACAAATTCCTAATGGATTGTTATTTTGAATTTAAATTCTTAACTCTATCCTAACTTTGCATAATTCCCTGAACCTTGTTCCTCCTCCCTCAACAAAAAGTAGGCAAAGCGAACTCTTAATCATTTATCAGAAGAATATGAGCCTCTTAAAGACCAAAGCCGAGTTTCTTTAGCAAGAAATGTTTCTCAAGTGATCTTCAATAACAAATACCTTTGGATATACCCAATGACCCTTATCATTCATTATCGGAGGATGGAGAAACATTTACTAGTGAATGATAGGGAAGGATTTAATTGTAGCACAAGTACTCAACACGGACTCTACATCATCGCAAGCAAAGCAAAGCAATTGGTAAGTGCCTACAGTTGGGATTGTCGTCTGCTAGAATGATAGTATATGAGGAGAAGAGTGGAAAATGGTATTCTTTATTGAAAATGAGATAAGTGCGAGCTACTCTATTAGCAAAGGCAAAGCAAAATGCATATATGTTCATGTCTAAACAAAATCCTAAAGTATAATGAATATTAGGATTACTCATGAACAAAAAAGAAGAAGAAAAGAAGAAGACTATGCAAATCAAGAATACCTGTCTCGTGCAAAGAACGATAACTTGCAACCTCTCCGTTAAAGTTTCACATGATAATCATATAATAAATAAATCTATTTTTTCTCCCCAATCAAAAAAATAAAAAACAAATTCTCCAAATCATATGTTGTAACAGATGCAACATACTTCTCTCTCTCTTTCCGGTCATCAATTGCTTACGAGAGCTTGCCTATATATACAGGCAAGAGTAGGGAGAGGGGGAAGGAGGAAGAGGGTGGAGAAAGGGAAGATGTGGTGGAAGTGTTGGCAATGGCATCAGCGGTGGAATGGGACGATGATAGTGATCATCTATGGGATGAGGACTGCGATCACCTATGGATGGGTGAGGGAGGAATGTTGGAGGAGGTTGCCAGCTTTTACGAGCAGGAGAAGATTAGAAGAACAAACAAGAGAAGAATAGAAGGAACAGCCGGTAGATTTTACAATGTAGATAGGTTATAGAAGTTTTTGAGAATCCTTCATTTGTATCTTATATGGAAACAATCATTATGAAGTTTTGAATTTGTAGATTGTTTGTGGATTTTCCAAATTCAAATATCCACTAACTTATAATTTCTAATTTTTCTCAATAAATTTATAGATATCCTACCACTGCCCCTCCCCCCCACCCCCACCACACCCAGAGCTTATCCTCTCTAGTCTCATCAACTAGTACATTGTCATTGGCAATTTAGGAGATTGGGGAATAAATTAAATGGATTAGGTAAACCTTATTAATTATCAAATTCCCTGCAGTGTGCATGGCCCAAAACCTTTCAATTCTTACATTGCACTTTCCATTTGCCACATTAATATCCATTTATCTATCGTTTGTCGTCTAGGTAAGTTGTTATTGATTAATAATAACTTTGAATCCATTCGTCTTTGTCTTTGGAAATATTATGTGTTGCTTTTAGAGTTCTATAACTCAAGTGTAACCTTTTGGAACAATCACGCTTTGCTTGTAGGAATGGACTATTGTGCCAAGTTTTGATCATTCTATCATGAATGCTCTATGTGTGGCTACTTATTTTGTTGCTAGGCATAAGTGACAATCTGATAGAACACAATAATTGCAAAGAAAACATTATTGACTGGATGTAGCAATTTTAACCGATTCATATATTATGTATAGACTAGTAGAAACCAAATGGTTGCGTAAAAATGTCATGCATAACATAATTGCATAGTTTGCAGTATCGTTCGATACCGATCCGATACAGCAGATACCGATATAGTTTGGCTTGTCCCGATCCGACACCGACCGATACTGACGGATACCGACTCGGGGGTCTTTTTCCAAATCAATTCGGCAAAAAAATTTGAACGAAAAAGACTAACCAAAAAGGGTGTAAAAGCATAGTAATGATGTAAAAGCATGTAAATGAAGAAAACTTATCTATCGCAGGTAAACCAATCAACAAAGGTGACTATTATTTCATTCAATTTCAAAACTACTATTAAACAACACAAAAAAATACTTATAATTATGCCTAAATGTCTGAAATATTTTTTCTAGATTTATTAATAATTATTTTCTTTTCGATACCAAAAAAATCTGATACTCTAATCTGAAACCGCCGACATTGTCTATACCGTCGAACCCAATACTCATAGGAAGGGTCCGATACCGATTCTGATACTACAAACCTTGCATAATTGTTTTCCAACCTCCTATATCCAAACAACAAACACGTTATGGCTAACTTAATGCTTTCATCAGCGAGTGTTGTTTCAAATCATGCTTCTCATCTTTTAAGATACTACTTATTTTGTAATTTCTATGGATCAGATATTGCAGGCACATCGCGGTGAAGTATGGTTTCTACAGTTCTCAAATCGTGGGAAGTACTTGGCATCATCATCCAGTGATAAATCTGCTGTCATATGGGAGGTAATATTTTGTTTTTTATGTTGATTTGAAGGTATAGATTCCTTTCTTTTTTCAGTAAGCTTGATGGATGTTCATATGATCCCCATGATCCCCTTTTATAACAGTTTTCTTAATCTGTAATTACCATTATTACTGCTTCTTTGCATATACTTAAGCTGATATGTGCTAAATTTTCTGCATCTAGTACTGTGTGATGCCTGGATTGTCGCTCCTTCACTCTTCGGCATAATGTGTCATAGAGATGAATGTAATTCCCAATAGCAAATCTTATCATCTTACGTCTGCGTGTTGACTCTTTAGTCTAGGAGAACTTGGAGAGTGCTCCTTGGTTGCATGAGCTTAAATTGCACATCCAACGGTGGGTCTACCTGCCTGCCAACTGGCCGCCTAGTTACCTTGGCTAGAAATTTGGCATCAACATAAAGTGTTGACGTTAGGTTGATAGACGGTCATAAAAACTTCGTCAAATCTTTCATGGAGCTTTGTTATGCTCCATGGCCGACCCATTTTGATGGGAGAAGACTTGGATGATGATGAGTACTGAATGTTGCTGACTGTTGATTTCCTGTTAAACAGGGCCAATTGCATTTTCACCTCCTAACTGATATTTAATTATTTTGAATATTGAAGACTGGAAAATAATGTAAACCTTATAGTCATAGAACATATTATAGGTTTTCTTCACTTGACAAAGCAATTTTATTCTATGTGCTGGGGCTATATAATGTTGGACATTTTTGGTGCAAAAATGCAGGCCGTTTGTTAAGCTGGAACTTGTGCTTACTAAATTAAGTTAATGGATTAGAAGGGACCCCATCTTGTTTTCCATTCTACTTGGTACTTTCTAGAGCTTGCTTCTGTCGAACAGAACCCAATCTGAGCAAAAGTTAGAAAATTGATGTTTCTTGAATGTATCGGCTTCCACAATCAAATATCAACATAGTATTTTCAGTGGTTCATTATGTTGCGGCTATTGTTTATTTGCGTATAAGAATATATATATTTGAACATATCTAGCTGGTTTTACAGTGTGAAAACATGTTTTAAATTTGATAGTGTTGATTATAGGTTCCTTTGAAGATGACGCTAGATATGGTGGGTAGATGATTAACACGAGATGTCTAGCATGGGTTAGATTCATGGCAGTATATCCAATGGCCTTTGTTATTTGCTTAGCTCTCAAACACAAGAGGGGTTCAGTGTTTCAGTGGAAGGGCAAGAGAAGGGTCTATAATAATCAGCGAGACCATCGAATAATATATAAATATGTACAACTTCATATGGCGATAAGCTGAGTAAAACAATGTTTTAAAATCGAAACTTGAGCTTCTTGATTAAGGACTATTGTTTGTGTTATGATAAATGCCCCTTTTTGGTCACTTTGTCAAATTAGTGATGGAGTAAACTAAGCAAATGTTATTTGCTGGTTGTCTTTTGTTGAGCCTTTATACATATATGAAAGAACAGAAGAAAGTATTGGAAAAAATAGGTGATAACGGACAAACTTGGAAAGTTACAATAGTTGTGACTTTACAGGGAATTATCACAGGGATATAAGCCTCTAGTTGACTGAATATTTTTTACAATGTTTTTAATCTGTTCATTTAAATAGTAATAATTATAATTTATATATAGTATTTTGGGACAGTCATCCTAAGGCCCTAAAGGGATAGCTGGAGTGCTAATTGTAATCATCCCTATCTTGTGTAATTAAGTCGTAATGAGTTGTGAAGAACTTTTATTATCCCATTCTTCTGATTAGTTTGAGGTCTAAAACTGTCTGTCTGCTACATTGTAAGCTAACAACTATCAAACTTGTATTCACTGGATCCACATCCCTGCAGCCAATATCTCGTGCAGCCCGATAAAGCCTGGCTGCACCTTAGAATTTCATGCATCTGCTGCAGCGCATTCCAGGTTTACCGGGCTGCACTAGATATTGGCTACAGGGGTTTTGAATTTGTTTTCATCATGAAATTGTGAAGATGTTATAACTGAAAAATGATCTCCTAAAGTTTACAAGTATGAAAGAGACGAACGGAAGCCTTTGTATTTCCATTTTTCACTTTGTGATACGTGTACTTGTTGGAGTTAAAGTTTATTGTGCCGCTGCAATATTTTGTGGTGTTAGGCCTTTATTATACTCCTTTGGATATATGTGCTGTATCACCCTTTTCTGCAGTCATAGACAAGCAGCATTCTTTCCTTCTGTGATTTTTTCTTCTTCTTCCAATTGATCAAGAAAATCGATCCCTTCACGGTGTAAAGGTAGATCACCTTCTATACTTGATCATTTTGGAGATGACACCAAGAGGTATCCAGTCAGGAGCTAGTTGACACAAATCTTTAACATTGTTGTGGTGTATAGTAGGTTAGAAAGGTTTAGATATAAAATTGTTAAAAATAAAAGCAAAATGAAGCCAGTAACTTAGAGATGTACAGGTTAACAAGGGCATTGGTGTGCATTTGTAAGGGTGACTTACTGACTTAGACTCGTGTTTAATTATCATTGGTCTATTTTCCAAAGAGTGTCTCACTTTTGTGCACCTCTTTTTAGTTTTTTTTTTTAATCTTTTAAGGCATATCATGCACACTTTTCTTTGCATCTTTTAATGCTAAGGGTAAAGGTTAATATTACTATAAAAATCTTCACCTTAAATGCAAATTCTGGGGAAGTACGCAACTCAAGAACTGACTTAGAAGTTCCATTTTTTAATAAAAATAATCTTGTGAATCTAAGGGCCAGACTCAATTATGCAAGGTTGGTTTTATGTTGGCTACAACGCAAAAGTCTACAAGGCAATAATGTTTGAAAAGGGTGCATGAAAATAAAAATAGGTGAGTGGATTTTTGTGTGGAATGACAATGTTCTAAATGCATGGTCTACACCAAATGCATGCAGAGAGCCCTATTAAATATAATATGTTTGTCCCTAATCAAAATCATAGGAAAAAGGGAGGCCAAGGAAGAGGCATACGTGGAGTTTTCGACATGATAATGTATGCTTCCAGATTTGTAGATGATGGAAGAAATATAGGGTAATTAGAAGACAGATATATGCTCTAGGAGTTTTTTACAATTTTACATGTAGATATGAGAAATGCTGAGCATTTGAAACTCATCTTGGCCTTCACTTGAAGTCACTTGGCACATTCTTAGGTTAGATGGCAAACACTTTTTCATTCACTCACGAAAATACAAATATAAATTTAATTAGTGATTTTTTTCTTCATATGTTGACTGATTGAATCTTTGCTTTGATGTAAGTGGTAAAACTTGTTTTGATCAGAGAGGAAGGTGCACTATGTAGGTTTAAAAGAATAAGGTAGTCGCTGTTTTGCTTCTTTTGCATTGACTGATGAAGTAGAATAATTTCCAAACAATGTTTAACAACCAATTTTGTCAGTCTCACCTTTACCGTATCTTTGTTTGATCTGATGTGAGTCTCAAATCCTATGCCTCCTTGAAAGGAGGGTTGCTACTAGCTAGATCTCCAAGAGTGAGGAAACTGGGTGATTGTTGCTTCTTTCGATGATGTTGCTTGCATGGCATCTAAATGGGCTTAAGCTAGGACAAAATTAGACTGTTGGGTTGATGTGGAGCAATTTTCAGATTGTTCAAATGAGGAGCACCCATGTCAGTTTGTGTAATATTTTTTGAGAATATGTCGCTTGGTGCAGTCCAAGCAGTGAAAACTATGAACTCATGTTAACTTGGAGGATGCAAATTGTGGAGTATTATAATGATAAAAGTACTTTTAGATATAAATTTAGCTTGGATCGGGGGTCGTCGAAGTTTCCAACCTTTTTCCATTCTGCCTTAGTGTATGACCTTTGGCAATATAGTTGTTGACCATTATGAAATTCTAGATAGTTAAATGTCTCCTGTAAAGCCAATATAATTGCCATCTATGACCAAATAATTTAAAATTTGCATAAATTTCATACTATAACACGACATAAGAGTTAGCAATGTTGCATTTGTTCATTCTTTAAAGCTAACATGGTGATGCATTCATGCGTACACTTGAAAGACTTGATTGAAATAAATAATGTTTTATTTTTTCTTAAGACATCATTTGACCTGATGAAACCCAAATAAGTGCTATATTGTGTTTTAGGTACACGAACATGGACACTTGTCACGGAAGCATACACTAAGTTGTATGCATACATGCGTACACTAGAAAGACTTGATTGAAATAAATAATGTTTTATTTTTTCTTAAGACGTCATTTGAACCTGATGAAACCCAAATTAAGTGCTATATTGTGTTTTAGGTACATGAAGATGGGCACCTGTCACGGAAGCATACACTAAGGGGTCATGAGAATGCTGTTGCGATGGTTGCTTGGAGCCCTGATGATCAACAGTTACTATCATGTGGCACGGAGGAGGCTGTCAGACGCTGGGATGTTACATCAGGAGAATGCCTCCATGTCTACGAAAAGAGTGGTATTGGCCTGAGTTCTTGTGGTTGGTTCCCAGATGGAGAGAAGGTATTTTCTGGTGCAATGGATAAGAGCATATGTGTGTGGGACCTCAATGGGAAAGAGTTGGGGTATCAGCAAGGGCAAGGAACAACTAACACCTCGGATATGGCCGTCACAAAAGATGGTAAACGCATCATAAGCATGTTTGAGGAAGCTGTGATTCTGTTGCATGATACGGAAACAAAATTTGATAAGTTGATCACGGAAGAGCAAACAATCACTTCATTCTCACTGGCCAGAGATGATAAGTTTTTGCTGGTAAACCTTGTAAATCAGGAGATACATTTGTGGGACATAACGGATGACCCTAAACTCGTGATGGTATTCACAGGCCACACGCGCGTTCGTTTTGTTATTAGGTCTTGTTTGGGGGGATCTGAGCAGGGTTTCATTGCCAGTGGAAGTGAAGATTCACAGGTACGAAATGTTGTTAATTTTTAGTCTGTCAAAAGAGTAAACGAGGAATATAAACTGAATGAAGGTTCTAGATTAGTGCTGTTGATTTTTATCGTGCTTGCCTCAATAGCCACACTGCTTGAACGTCACTTTGGCTTGTTACACCATAGCATATTGTTTTGATAATCTCAGGACAAGGATGTCATGCTAAACTGGTCGGTTCAGTTCAAACCATGGTAAAAGGATTATTAATCCATTATTCAATAATCTAGTATTTTTCATGAAAACATTTACCACACCTTTCCCTTAACTATGTCTTTATAAGAGTAGATGGATTGATTATTATTCTCTCTCTTGACATCTATGTTGCACGGACACGGATACGATATGATACGGCACAGTAAGGACACAGTGACACGGATACGGCATTTACTTTTGAGTGTACGAATTGTGTGTGATATGTGTCCAAATGAAACGGCCTACATTTTTTGCAGTGTTCGTGTTTCTCAGGTATTATGCATAGGCTATGTTGTGCGAGTACAGACGCGATAAGGGTATGAGATATCGGCATTTTCAAATAGGTACAAGGGTAGTTAGCTATGTTGCACGAGTACGGATTTGACTCGATCTGGATAGGGACATCAATTTGTTGTGCCCGTGCAACATAGTGCATAGGGCATATAGGATTGTTGAATAACCGCAACCTTATTCCCATATATTAGAAGTAAGCTACTTGAACCTTTTCGTCCACTCCTTTACTTCTTTAGTAACAGAGAATCATACATCCAAGAAGTGAACTTTTATAGTGACCCCTATTTCATTAAATATTATAAATATCCAATTTACAAAGGATACGTCAAATGACTCATCCATCGAGAGCTCATTCTCAGTCTTTTCTCATTCTTTATACTAATCTCTTGTGGAGAAATCCGTACTAACTGTCATTTTGTAATTATCAGGTGTATATATGGTGTCGGCGCTCTGGGGACCTCATACATACGTTGCCTGGGCATTCAGGTGCTGTCAACTGTGTGAGCTGGAACCCGGTAAATCCTCTCATGCTTGCATCTGCCAGCGATGACCACACAATTAGAATATGGGGATCGAATAAGGCTAGTCTGAAGAGGAAGGATACTTTCAGAAATGGAGACTTGCGCCACTGTAATGGAAACAGCATAGGACAGTGACAAAGAGCAGTCGACTGAAAGAAAGATGATATGTTCTGAAGGATTTTAGTTAGCCTAAACTTATATACTATGAAAATCTCAATGTTCAATTTTATTATTTTTATTATTCTTGGAAACTTCTTTAGTTAGACAATGCCTGTAAAAAAAATAGTACTATTTAAATACTTGGAGATCATATGTTGAAGGAGGGTAGAAGTTGATTTATGGACTTCAGTTTTAAGGGAGTTTGACCGTCTTTCACGCTATGTTATCTTATTATTATTTTTTGTTTTATTAGCAAAGGGGCCGGATTCGGGCCAAGCCCGATAGACGTACCCAGCCTGCTATCAGTAAAGCAAAATTCTTTGGTTATAATCCAATCCATTTTGCAATCGGGTATAAACCGATTTGGGTGTTTACTAAGTTCGCGCTAATGCTTTATTATATCTAGAATGTTGCAACAAGATCTATATGTTGATCTATTCATAAAATATTTGAATAGCTAATGTAGTTTTGTTTTGTTTTGTTTTGTTTTGTTTGTGCCTAT
>JAYESA010002284.1:0-26530 GCA_036927795.1 Iris macrosiphon
TGGTGCGCTGAACCTGAACCTCTATCTACAGTCTCGACACACAGAAGTAATCTCAACAGACGCGACCCTAAGGTCGTCCCAGTCTCTGGTCATGATGTCAGTATCAGGATACAAGAATTTGGCACGATCACAGTGTATAAGTGTGTCCTGGGGTGTCGATATACTCAGGTACGTACATCGAGGTGCTACTAAGCATCTAACAATTTTTCTATTACGTTACGACGAATGTCAGCACCCGGTTGTGATCCGGACGTGAAGTATCGAGCGTCAACATAAGTACATGCATAATGTACAATAAAAATAACAATATCTGAAATCTAAAATACAGGGTGGCAAGGTACACTTGATGCGTGTGGCTGCTGATGTCGGGGTCCTGGTACCGCGTCCAAGCCCTCAAGTCCCGCAGTACCTAGAGATGAGATACAAACCAGAATCAATAATCCATTCTACGACAGACAGGGGTGCTACCCACATCTACAACTAAACTCAGTCTCAATATAAAACCCCCTTCCCAGAAAATCGTAAATACCTTTTTATTTATTAATTATTAATTAAATTGTAATAATTAGGTCTAAATAGGAGAAATAGATTTTTAATAATTTTTATGCTAGGTGTTCGGGCACTTAGAGGACTTGTGGGACCATCAGGAATTTTTTGGAATTTATTCCATGTAGGAGACCCCTTGAGCAGTTGCTAGCCTAACGATGTGCAATACCCTATTATATAAATTTTCTTATGAGTATATATATATATATATGTATATACAAATCTATATATATGTATATATATATATATTTAAAGAAAGAAAAAAAAAAGAAAAAGAATTAATATAATAATAATAATAATAATATTAATCAACCACTTACTACTATACTTCAACTACTACTTGAACCATTCCTAGCAACCCACTTGCAGCAACTTTAATCCTGGTTTGTTGTGAAACCCTTCCGCCCACACATTGGCATAATTCACCCAGGGAGCCCGCTAGCAACGTAATTGCTACAACGGCTTCACCCAAACCCGCCTCCATCCGATCCCTCTCTCTTCCCTAATATATATAATATATATATATATAATTCTCTCTCAAAACCCTAACCTAATTTCCAGACCTCCTCTTCCCATCTAGAGCCGTCACCGCAGCCAGAGAAGCCTCCCCAAGCCATCCAACCATCCCGTCGACGCCGACATCGCGAACTGCAGTCTCCCACTCGAGGCACCTTCGCTCCGGCGCGTTTTCCCGTTGACTCGCTCGACCAAACGCAGATCCGTTTTCATAGGTATGATCTTCCCTTAACCCTCTAAAATAATTGTTTTATAGTCAACCTCGGAAAACGTGTGCCCCTAGGTGAAAAACAGCGCCCAAGTCAGCGCGAGCAGACAGAATTCTGCAATCGCAGAAACTTGTGATGACCACCTATATTGTCGAGTTCGTATCTCCCACCACAGAGATTCGAATTCGACGATTCTTTTTGATACCTGTAGATTACATGACCTAGTTTATTTTCTGTATTATAACTTTGTGCTATTAGTTGCTGTGGACAAGGTTGTAGTCGTCACAAAACTGCGCGCACCCACTTTTTTCGGTTTTCTAAAAGTGGGAGATCGGAGCGCGCCCCGCCAAACGGGACCGCCCCACCGTGTGCCAAGTGTACCGAATGGTGCACGCAGCATAACGGGACATGTGAAAATTCGTGGGGACTGATTTGGACGCGTGTGCGCGCCGGAATCAGGCCGTATCCGCGAACACAATCCGTGTCGCCACTTTTGTGGAACTCGCGAGTATTTTGTGCACGCTTGTCAGATTGCGACGAAACTTGCGCCACTGGACTCGTGGTAACACGCTGGTCCTGTGACCCAATTTTCACGCATTTCTGAGACGGTTGACCAGATCGCCAATTGGCGGGCCCCACAGTTGACTTTTTGGACCAAGTTATGTTCGGCTCATCGAAATCCAAATTTGGACATACCGTTGGGATCGGATTGACATTTAGAGTTGTTTGACCCATAGTTTGTCCCATTTAGAGACTGTTACCCTCGGCACGCTTTTCGGTGCAAAGTGGGCCCACCTTTGGAACCCGCTTTGGCCCGGAAATGACCTTTTTGACCCTGTGTCCAAATTGGACGTAAGGACAGGCGTTCCTAGCGGTTTGATACCTTCTGAGACTGTTGGTGATATTTATTACAGCTTTTGGAGTAGTCCCTACCGGATCCACAGATACCAGGACGACAGTTGATATTCAAACATCAGGCAAGTGTACCTTGCCAAACTCTGCTGCTTAGTTATTTATTTTCCTTGCTATATATATATTACTGTGCATGCTCAACCTAGGACCGTGTGACGTACTTAGCGTCCGATTATCAGTCGGGTGCCAACATCGTACGCGGTGTTGGGTAATGTCATCTAGATATGGACATACGTGACACTTTATCTTCTCGTACTTGTCATACCAAGTACACTTGACCCAGGACACTGGACACTGATCATGAGACAGGATCTTCCCGAGATATTCGTGGTGATCCTGTATAGGATGCAGGACATATAGAGATACTATAATCTAGATACATTATGACTTGTGCATTAGTTATGACCCCGCTGACATGGACGTGAGACGTTATGTTCATGATTTGTGTGGTTACATTGGGTGGGGAGAGACACACAGACTACAGGCTGATCATATATATACACCCCTATTATTGTGAGGCACAAGACTCTATAGCCGAGCTTGGCCCATTACTCATTACTACTGCTACTACCGGCTCCCCTACACAGAGCTTGTAGTATGCTTCAGCCTGAGATCTAGTGCTGCTCTCATCTTGCATATCACTTAGCTGGTTATTTTAGTATTCCCTTATTGTCCATCTATTGCTGGAGATACCCACAGGCTACAGGTTGATTATGTTATGCCGGCTACTCAGTCTCCCGCTGAGCTAGACCACCTCTTGACACCCCTGCTACCGGCTCCCCTTCACAGAGCTTGTAGTAGTTCCAACCTGAGCACTGTTGATATTCTCTCTTGCATTTTATACAGATGTTACATACTTACCCTGCTTATCTCATTATTTGCTGCACTGTTTATATTCTGGCTTGTATTATTTTCTGTACCTTGCTATGTCCCCTGAGGACCTGGATATGGATTTTGTCCCCAGATTTTGCAGAACAGGTTTACCCCGAGGTTTACGGGACCGCAGCAGGAGGAGCCAATCCAGGAGCCGTACCACCATCTGAGGGCGAGGTCTTAGCTGAAGACTTCTCTTGAGCATCCATGTTTATGCTCAGCTTTTATTATTTATTTCGGTCTTTTACTTTCTGGTCTGTAGAACCATTGTACTAGATATTTATCGGGTTGTTCCCCGAAGTACTTTGTGAGACTAGATGATGATTTACATTCCTTATTTATTCTGTGGATCATATTTTATATCTTGTGTGGATGAGATTAGTTGTGCCCTGATTGTCGTAGACTTGTTTTACAGCTTAAGTACGCCCTGATGGATCCATTATATGGAGTTGGTCCATCGGTGCGTACTGCTGGCCATTGCCACGTGTCTAGTCCCACGGTATTTTGGGTCTGGGGCGTGACACTCAGCTACGACTCACAGGGACAAGTCACTAGGGGGTTGACCATAGTTGACTAACGGTACGATAGTCCATCAACTAGTCATCTGTACACTCTCCTCGACCAATCCTCATTCTTACCATATTCTTCACGTGGTTCAGTAGTTCAGGTATGCTCACTCCCTGACCGTATTTACTCATTAGATATTAGGTCTTCCTCAATCCCTCGGATCATTTCATCCACAAACACTGCTCAACTCTACAGATCACCATGCTCATAAATAATTTTGTTGAACCCTAACACTAAATGTCTATCATTCCAATCCATATTGATATACCGATGACGATTAAACCTCCAAGTTTACCATTAACCTTAACCTCAAGTCATATTATTATCATTTGATTTAATCAGCAGTGTTCAAGTACTAAACCACACTATCCAATATAAACCCTAACAACACATCAAAAACTTGTTTCTCCTGTTCTTATCCCATCTTCATCCACGAACCACATTATGTACCAACATGACTCTAGCTATGCTCACAACCCATGCAAAACACTAACCCTAACAACACAACACATTAATATATATATATATCAATAGAGAGGAGGGGAAGAGTCGATACCTCGACGAGGCTTGCTGGTCGGAGATGATGGCCGGAATAGGGTGGTGCTCGGTGGCAGGGAGCGCCGAGGTTGGTGGTGGTAATGAAAGAGTAATCTGGATAGGGAGGAGCCGACCGAGCACAGTCGGCGGTCGGGGGGACGTTCACAGTCGCGTCAGAGGCAAACCGGAGTAGGCTGCACTGTCGGCGGAGGTGGACAGCACAGTGGGCGGCGGGTCGATGCTCAGTCCGGTCAGCGGGCTGCTGCTCAGGCCGCGCGGGAGAGGATGCACCGCCGGTCGGCTGCTGTGGAGCCGCCGCGGGAGGAAGAAGAGCCGGTCGGGCTGCTAGTCAGGCCGTCGCGGGAGAGTCGGCGGGCCGTAGCCGGAGCGGCCGGTCGGTCGGAGATGAAGCTGGAGTCTTCTCTCAGTTGAGAAGTAAAGGGAGGAGATGAAGAATAAAGGAAGAAGAAGAATGGAGGGAGGAAGGGGTTCTTTGCATGGAGAAAATGTGGATAAGTGAGGAGAGAGAGAGAGAGAGAGAGAGAGAGAGAGAGAGAGAGATTTCCTTGTGATTAGGGCCGGTGGTGAGTTATGAGGGTGGGGTGAGGTGATGTTTTATAGGGGATTGTGAAATGGATGGAGGGTGGTGATGCTCCTATTCAAAATGGAGGGTGAAGATTTGTCATGAAGAAAATAATTTCTTCATGAAGAGTGGTGAATGGATGGGTGAAATTAGGACCCAATTTTGTGACCTCTCTATTTGGTTTGGCCAATGGGGTGAGGGCACATAAAATCACTAAATTGCAACTTAGCCCCCTAAATTCGAGAAATTGCATGAACACATAAAATGACGCAAAAATTATGGAGAAAATTATGTTTAGTAATTTTTATGGTGAGAGGGTGTTGTACGTTAGGCACGTGTTTAAATAAATGAGCATTGGGATTAATTAAGGATTAAAAATAGGATTAGGAAAATGGGTATCCCCGATTTAAATAGAAATAAAGTGTCCCACGATTTTAAATTAAATGGGGGCACTTGGGGTCAAAATTTGAAAATGACACAAAGGCCAAAAATGGTGGGGGCTTGGAGTCAGTCTTGGACCCTTTAGTTGGTCCGGCTCAACGGGTTAGGTTGGTATCTCAAAATTGAGGGTAACGACACAGGTGTCCGACACGAAATTAAATATGGATTACGGTTTCGAAAAATTCTGCAATTAATTTAGAGCACAACAAAAATCTGATTTTGAGTGACGAAAAAGTCCAGTGCCTAAATTGGTGAGTCAAGTCAGAAGTACAAAAGTCCGGTGGAATATATGGGTTGATATTGGGCTCCGAATAATTAAGCAATGATAGGGCACGCCAAGGATTTTAATTAAAAGAAATAAAATACCAGACAACTTAACTCCACTCTAAACCTCAACATCTGCTGCTAAATTCAAAATTTTCCAAATCCAAACCCGACTATCTATAGAATAAATCGAGGGGGTTTACATTCTTCCCAACTTAGAAAAATTTTGTCACCAAAATTAAAAGTAAGGCACGATAATAGCTAATAGAATTTTAAAACAACTAGTATTAAAATGCCGTAAGTAAATTCGTACCTTGCTCCTCAAATAAGTACGGGAACAGTTGTCGAATAGAATCCTCGCACTCCCATGTAGACTCGCCTGGCGAATGGTGCTTCCATGCCACTCTGACCAGTCGAATCGTCTGCCCTCTCAAAGTTTTCTCGCTGTGATCGAGGATCTCAACTGGATGCTCTACGTAAGATAGGATGGGCCCGACTGTAATCTCCGAATGATCCAGCATGTGGCTAGGGTCTGCGACATATCTTCTCAGCTGCGATACGTGAAATACGTCATGTACTCCCTCTAATGATGGAGGTAATGCAAGACGGTAAGCCACTTCGCTAACTCGTTCCAAGATGTTAAAAGGTCTGATGTACCTCGGACTCAGCTTGTCTCTGCCTCCGAATCTGATGGTACCACGAGTGGGCGATATCCTCAAAAATACATGGTCACCCTCCTTGAACTCTAATGGTCTGCGGTGCGCATCTGCCCAGTATTTCTGTCTGTCCTGTGCTGCACGCAGGTGGCTCTGAATCTGCTTGACCTTCTCTACTGTCTGTGTCACCAACTCTGGACCAAGTATCTGACGCTCTTCCACGTCACTCCAACAAACTGGCGACCTATATTTCCTGTCATACAGTGCCTCATAAGGTGCCATCTGTATGCTGGCTTGGTAACTGTTATTGTAGGAGAATTCCACCAAGTGTAGGTGGTCCTCCCAAGATCCTCCAAAATCAATCATGTACGCTCTCAACATGTCCTCTAATATCTGTATCGTGCGCTCTGACTGACCATCAGTCTGTGGATGATATGCAGTGCTGAACTTGAGTCGAGTTCCTAGGCTCTCCTGCATACTCCGCCAAAAATGTGACGTGAATCTGGAATCACGATCCGATACGATGCTGACAGGCACTCCATGTAATCGTACTATCTGCCGCATATACATGTCAGCTAAAATCTCCGTGGATTGCCCAACTCTGAAGGGCAAGAAATGTGCAGACTTGGTGAGTTTGTCTACGACAACCCAAACTGCATCCTTCCCGCTAGGGCTCCGTGGGAATCCTGTGACGAAGTCCATGGTACTGTGTTCCCACTTCCACTCGGGAATGGAAAGTGGCTACAATAATCCTGCAGTCCTCTGATGTTCAGCCTTGACTTGCTGACAAACTAAACACTTCGCCACGAATCTTACAATTTCTCTCTTCATCCCATGCCACCAGAAATGCTGCCTCAAGTCTCGGTACATTTTCGTACCCCTGGGATGAATGGAATAAATCGAGCTATGAGCCTCGATCATCAACTCTTGGTGTAGCTCACCACTCGAAACATATAGGCGATCTCCGCACCTCAACGTTCCGTCTTCATGAATCTTGAGTCCCGTATGCATGCCGACCTCTGTTCTCTCTCGCAGACGTCGAAATCTCTCATCTGTAGGCAATGCTGCCTTGATCCTCTCAATCAAAGTAGACTGAACCTCAAGACTGGCTATCTGTCCATCCATGCCTGGCATTACAATCTCTATCCCAATCTCCTGGAGATCCTCTAGCAATTGTCGCTGCGTCGTCAAAAAGTATGCCATGGGCTTCCTGCTTAAGGCATCTGCTACGACATTCGCCTTGCCAGGGTGGTACTGCAACTCAATGTCATAATCTGTCATCAACTCTAGCCAGCATCTCTGCCTCATGTTGAGCTCCTTCTGCGTGTAGACGTACTTCACGCTTTTATGATCTGTGTAAATCTCAACAAGCTCACCATAAAGGTAATATCTCCTTAGCATTAGTGCAAATATCACTGCAGCTAGCTCCAAGTCGTGCGTCGGATAGTTCTTCTCATGAACTCTCAGATGTCTCGATGCGTAGGCTATCACCTTGCTGTTGCATCAATACACATCCTAATCCGCTCCCTGACGCATCACTGTACACTACAAATCCTCCCGATCCTGAAGGTAGTATCAAAATCGGTGCTGATGTCAGACGCTTCTTCAGCTTATCGAAAGCTGCCTGACACTCGTCGGTCCAGATAAACTCCTCACCTTTACGTGTCAGTCGCGTCATAGGCGCAGCTATCCTCAAAAAGTTTTCCACGAACCTTCGATAATATCCGGCAAGTCCGAGGAAACTCCTAACCTTTGTAACTGACATAGGGGTAGGCCATGTCTCAACTGCAGCTATCTTCTCCGGGTCAACTGATTGTCCATCTCAGAGGAAAGCACTGTTCATCAGACTCATAAATACTGTTGGCGCGTTGGTTAAACCAATCAGCATGACTAGAAACTCATAGTATCCATACTTCGTCCGAAAAGTCGTCTTAGGAATGTCCTCTCTCCGAACCTAGATCTGATGATAGCTGGATCTGAGATCGATCTTCAAAATGCATATGCGCCCCTTAGCTGATTTAATTAAATCTTCTATGTGCGACAAGGGTACATGCTCTTTATCGCTACGGCATTTAATGTCCTATATTCATTATGCAACGTATCGTCCTATCTTTCTTTGGTACAATAAGATGGTTGCTCCCCATAGAAAAATACTAGCCCCCTTGTCTAAGAGATCCTCTACTATGGACCTTCAACTCAACCAAGTCTATCGGTGCTAGTTTGAAGACGAGAAATTAACTAGCTCGGCTCTGGGAGTCAACTCTTTAGCAAACTCTATCTCTCTGTCAGGTGGCAGGCCTAGAAGATTCTCTAGTAACACATCCTCAAACTCTGATATAATACGGGGGTACACTGGTTCACCTTCTACAATGTGTACCTCTAAGGTAGATGGGCACCATGCTCCCGGGCTCCCTGAAGTAACTCAAACTCAGGGTAATCTGGTGGTCATAAATAATGTAATTACGTCGACAACTCTCGCGTCGCGTGGTATTGGCTCAACCAATCCATGTCTAGGATAATGTCATAGTCTAGACTTTAACCTCAAGATAAATTTTCTTGTTCTATTCTCAACATCAATCCTCAAAAGAAAATGTTTGCTTGCCTCGTGTATAATTTCTCTTCTCCTCAAGGTTTTCCCTAAAATTTTATTCCTCGAATTTCTTCCTTTCGTTATTTCTCTCTCCAAGTCACAAGTACAATAATGGTATCACTCAAGCACATACTAGAATTCCTGGGATCCGATCATTATCTTCCAAGTGAGATCCTAAAAAATTTCATCTTCTCTAGCTCATAATCATCGTTCCTAGCATTGCTATCAACCACTAGTTTCCATCATCAGGCTATACATTTCCATAAGTTATTCTAGGTCATGATCAACAATCCTTCCAGCTCTCAGTACTTCCAAGATCACTGCTACCTCAAGCACGGGTAGGGTACCACTGGGTCCAACTCTCTTGCCAACCTTCCACACTAGTTCTAGAATCCAAAGAACCCATCAATCTATCCTGATAAGGTAACAATCTTCTCAGAGAAAGGTATACGAATTATGTCTTCTGTCGTCTGGCCTTCGATCTTCTTCTGGAAGGAAAACATCAGTCACAAGCATTCGTCTTCCCGAATAATAGGGGACGAGAAACAAGGATAGCGATATCGACGAAGATTGAACGAATACAAATTGGAAGTCCAAGGGCGATAATCACATACAAAGAGTTTTTAAAATCGATTATGGATTGAGATCCTATTCAACAATCATAACATATATTCCTAATTTGCAGGCTCGCTTGGCACAGTCAGGTGACCAAGACGATTTAAATCGGACCTGCATGGGCCACCACAAAAACATGTCATGCCCCAGTCCCAAAATACATAGGACCAGGAATACGTGACACGCCAGCTACGCATTCGACCAGACTCTGGTCTGACTCGATTACGTATAAGCTGTAAAATAAAGGGCACAATCTAGATATCCCATAAATGTAAACCTCTATGTCTCAATCCACAATGCACAACAGTATACAAGAAAGAGCTATATGTGCGAGAGTCGGCCGCCCAATAACACACTAACTCGAATAGACTCGAGAAGAAGTATGAGTCTATAAAAACTAGGCTACAATAGCAGATGAATAATCAATGTAAAATAACCATAATGCCGGTAGATATGATGTGAGTACCTGGTACCATGCCTGCAAGACATGCAACTCCAACAGCAACTCCAAATGCTCCGTAATCAACTATGCTGCAAAACTGGCAGGGAACCATGTCCTCAGAGGGACGTAACAAGGTACAGAAATACAACATGCCAAGTAAACAGAAAGTACAAGTGCAACAACAGGGTACTCTATCATAACCAAACAAGTGTGACACAGTTTAAAGACAACGTTCGACGCGTGGGCTTTCTAAAATAAAACCGTAGCTCCGAACACAGAGACACACGGGGCGTACCGTAGCTCCGAGCACAGAGACAAATGGGTAAAACCACTACACTAGATACAGGATCACAATATAAATACTACATAAATATATAAGCGCGTGCAGAGGAGCCCAAAGGTCTAGTAACTGTCTTCCCCTTCCCAAGCGGTCAACGATGGTGCGCTAAACCTGAACCTCTATCTACAGTCTCGACACACAGAAGTAATCTCAACAGACGCGACCCTAAGGTCGTCCCAGTCTCTGGTCATGATGTCAGTATCAGGATACAGGAATCTGGCACGATCACAGTGTATGAGTGTGTCCTGGGGTGTCGATATACTCAGGTACGTACATCGAGGTGCTACTAAGCATCTAACAATTTTTCTAATACGTTACGACGAATGTCAGCACCCGGTTGTGATCCGGACGTGAAGTATCGAGCGTCAACATAAGTACGTGCACAATGTACAATAAAAATAACAATATCTGAAATCTGAAATACAGGGTGGCAAGGTACACTTGTCTGCATGTGGCTGCTGATGTCGGGGTCCTGGTACCGCGTCCAAGCCCTAAAGTCCCGCAGTACCTAGAGATGAGATACAAACCAGAATCAATAATCCATTCTACGACAGACAGGGGTGCTACCCACATCTACAACTAAACTCAGTCTCAGCTACGACTCACAGCAGGGACAAGTCACTAGGGGGTTGACCACAGTTTACTAACGGTACGATAGTCCATCAACTAGTCATCTGTACACTCTCCTCGACCAATGCTCATTCTTACCATATTCTTCACGTGGTTCAGTAGTTCAGGTATGCTCAATCCCTGGCCGTATTTACTCATTAGATATTAGGTCTTCCTCAATCCCTCGGATCATTTCATCCACAAATACTGCTCAACTCTACAGATCACCATGCTCATAAATAATTTTGTTGAACCCTAACACTAAATGTCTCTCATTCCAATCCATATTGATATACCGATGACGATTAAACCTCCAAGTTTACCATTAACCTTAACCTCAAGTCATATTATTATCATTTGATTTAATCAGCAGTGTTCAAGTACTAAACCACACTATCCAATATAAACCCTAACAACACATCAAAAACTTGTTTCTCCTGTTCTTATCCCATCTTCATCCACGAACCACATCATGTACCAACATGACTCTAGCTATGCTCAAAACCCATGCAAAACACTAACCCTAACAACACAACACATTAATATATATATATATATATATATATATATATATATATATATATATATATATATATCAATAGAGAGGAGGGGAAGAGTCGATACCTCGACGAGGCTTGCTGGTCGGAGATGATGGCCGGAATAGGGTGGTGCTCGGTGGCAGGGAGCGCCGAGGGTGGTGGTGGTAATGAAAGAGTAATCTGGATAGGGAGGAGCCGGCCGAGCACAGTCGACGGTCGGGGGGACGTTCACAGTCAAGTCGGAGGCAAACCGGAGTAGGCTGCAGTGTCGGCGGAGGTGGACAGCACAGTGGGCGGCGGGTCGATGCTCAGTCCGGTCAGCGGGCTGTTGCTCAGGCCGCACGGGAGAGGATGCACCGTCGGTCGGCTGCTGTGGAGCCGCCGCGGGAGGAAGAAGAGCCGGTCGGGCTGCTGGTCAGGCCGTCGCGGGAGAGTCGGCGGGCCGTAGCCGGAGCGGCCGGTCGGTCGGAGATGAAGCTGGAGTCTTCTCTCAGTTGAGAAGTAAAGGGAGGAGATGAAGAATAAAGGAAGAAGAAGAATGGAGGGAGGAAGGGGTTCTTTGCATGGAGAAAATGTGGATGAGTGAGGAGAGAGAGAGAGAGATTTCCTTGGGATTAGGGCCGGTGGTGAGTTATGAGGGTGGGGTGAGGTGATGTTTTATAGGGGATTGTGAAATGGATGGAGGGTGGTGATGCTTCTATTCAAAATGGAGGGTGGAGATTTGTCATGAAGAAAATGATTTCTTCATGAAGAGTGGTGAATGGATGGATGAAATTAGGACCCAATTTTGTGACCTCTCCATTTGGTTTGGCCAATGGGGTGAGGGCACCTAAAATCACTAAATTACAACTTAGCCCCCTAAATTCAGGAAATTGCATGAACACATAAAATGACGCAAAAATTATGGAGAAAATTGTGTTTAGTAATTTTTATGGTGAGATTAAAAATAGGATTAGGAAAATGGGTATCCCCGATTTAAATAGAAATAAAGTGTCCCACAATTTTAAATTAAATGGGGGCACTTGGGGTCAAAATTCGAAAATGACACAAAGGCCAAAAATGGTGGGGGCTTGGAGTCAGTCTTGGACCCATTAGTTGGTTCGGCTCAACGGGTTAGGTTGGTATCTCAAAATTGAGGGTAACGACACAGGTGTCCGACACGAAATTAAATATGGATTACGGTTTCGGAAAATTGTGCATTTAATTTAGAGCACAACGAAAATCTGATTTTGAGTGACGAAAAAGTCCAGTTCCTATATTGGCGAGTCAAGTCAGAAGTACAAAAGTCCGGTGGAATATATGGGTTGATATTGGGCTCCGAATAATTAAGCAATGATAGGGCGCGCCAAGGGTTTTAATTAAAAGAAATAAAATACCAGACAACTTAACTCCACTCTAAACCTCAACATCTGCTGCTAAATTCGAAATTTTCCAAATCCAAACCCGACTATCTATAGAATAAATCGAGGGGGTTTACACCTGGCAGTTATTTAGAGGTTTTATCGTATCATGGATGTGGCATGCTTAGAGCATGGGGCGGGGAGAACAACTAGTAAGACAATTGGACTCCTTTGTACTTTTCTTTTTATGTAACCTGTACGCTCCGCCGGAGATACACGGTCGTGATGACCCCTATACTACTTGGCGGCCTCTGCTGTTCAAAAGACGACATGCTTTGTAGGCCCCTAATTTTCTGAGAGAATCATGCCAATCCCACTTTATGGCCAGATAGCCCACTTGGTGGAAAGTTGTTCTCAAACTACATTCACTTAGACGGTTAGGCGACCCATTGGATGTTTACTCTTCAGTACTTTATTGGCATGTTATTATGTATCTTGTTACGTCCCTCTGAGGACCTGGTCCCTTTCCAGATATGGATGAGCAGGAGTATCCGCAGAAGTACGGACCTGGACCTGACACTACTTACCAGACTGAGAAGGTCTTACCTTCGGAGTATCTGTGATTTTATTACCGCTGTTTAGAGATCCTTGTTGCTACTTCAGTATAGTCATTTTGTAGTGGATTTATTTTCATCCGACTATCAGACTTGATACTCATCTTTGATATTCAGATATTATTTAGCTCTTTATTCCTACTTATTATTTGTGCTGTGGATGAGATATAGATTGTGTGTGACTTGTTGTGACTGTATATTATCACTGGTGGATTGAATATTCATGAAAAGCATACGTGTGTATATGGTTTCCATATATTAGAGTTTGTATACAAATGGCTGGGCGTGTTACGTATTCTTAGTCCTACATACCTTGGAACTGGGGCGTGACATATTTTTGGTGGTGGCCCATGTAGGTCAATAATATATTATCTCGGTTACGTAACTGTACCGAACAAGCCCGCGTATAGGAATATAGTATAAGGATCTCATCCACGCTTGACTAAAACCTCATTCTTCCTTTCAACTATCCTATGTTTGGATAAACAAAGTTTTACGCCAAAAACGTGTCACGACCCGCACCCGGACATTCGGGCACGAGTGCGTGGGCACGTCCAGCCTACGCCGCAGTGTCGGCGGTAGTACGCTGTCTAGGTCATATTTACAGGTAATTTATATTCTATCTCATCCACAGTAAAGTAAATAGACAAGAAAAATGACAGGGAAATAGAAATGATAAGATTTCATAAATAAAATGTGATATACAAATCCATAGTTTAATACAGAATCCAGAAGATAAATCGGGGACAAACCCGATTGCTGTGCTGAAAGAAAATACTAGCTAACTGGCTACTACTCCTCAAAAGTAGTCTCCTGAGTAGAAACAGGCTCCTCAGATGTATCACCTGCTACGCCATATAGTTGGGGGCAAAGTTCTCATCATCGCCTAAACAACGGATCCAGTCAGGAAAGGAGCAAAGTACACAATGCACAACAAAGATTAAACTAAATATTTATGACAAGTAGAAAAGAACTGACAAGTATCATGTTGAGGATATGTATAAATAAGAAGTAACAATAACTAAGGGTTAATTGCTGTAAACAGGGATATGAGTAAACAGGAAATATAATGAGACAGGAAAAAATGGAACTACTACAAGATAAGAGGAACTGCAACACGACAAGAAACCACGTGTGTGTAAGTGTGTATTTAGAATACATAGTTGGTATGTAGGGGGTTATAAGGCTAATCAGGCCGTCATAGACGGCTATCGACATGAATAATCGAGTATCAGGCTGATGGTACAGCCGCGTACCAACAGCTATCGACATGATAGGGGGAAGGGTAACCCACATGCCTCCTAGTATTCTTCCACCCGACACGAAAAGCAAGACATGAACTCCAGTATTCAAGACATGAAATCCAGTATTCTAACACTACGTGTAAACATCAATGGTACTGGTAGAGCAAGAAAATTAATTATCACAATATAAAGATTAAACTTGAAGTGCAGGTACTTGCCTGATGTTTGGATCCAATTACAGTTTTGTGTCTCGGAGAAATTCTAGAAATGTGTCCAGATGCTGAAATAAATATTACCATCATGCTCAGAAGATATCAAATAGCTAGAAACGCCTGTCCTTGGGTCCAATTTGGAGACAAGGGCAAAAACGGCAATTTCGGATCAAAACGGGATCCGCCGGTGGGCCCGCTTTGCACCGAAAAACGTGTCAGGGTCAACGGTCTCCAAATTCACCAAACTTAGTGTCAACAGGTCAGGAACGCTGATACGAACCCAACAGAACTTTTAGATTTGAATTCTGATGAGCCGATCACAAAATCGCCCGTCGAGCGGGGCCTATGGGGCCCACGACACGCGATTTCGTCAACGTTCTCAGAATCGAACCAAACTTGACCCACAGGACCAGCGTATCGCTACGAGTCCGATGACACAAGTTTTGTTTCGATCCGACGTATGTGCACGAAGTTAGGGTAAATTGCAGAAAAGTCGGATACGGGACGATGTCCGCGGATACGCGTTGATCCCGGTGTGCACGCACACCCGAATCGACTTCCGTGAAATTTCACATGTCTGTATTAACGCTGCGCACGTATCTGTGAAGACCACGCGCGACCAAGTCGTCCCGTTTGGCGGGGCGTACCCAGTTCCGGGGTAAATCGGGTCGTTGTTTTTCCTGTTTTTGGATCGCGGTGTGCGATCACCACAGGACGCGATGCCCCGAGCGGTTTGTCCGGGCACCGAGAGGGTCATACAGGCTTCACAACGCAATTTACGGAATCGAAATCGGAGATACAGGGTGCAAGATACGAGTACCTGAACGAGGCCCGAAAAACTGGAGTTTCCGGTGTCCGACACGCGATTTCGTGTCCTGGACGCTGTGTCCGCCGTGTCCGCGCTGCTGTGTCCGGTCGGCCGTGTCCGGCCTAGGGCTGAGGTCTGTTGACCCGCGGTGGCCGACGTCAGGGTGGCGTCGCCGGGCTAGGGTTCAGGCGGTGCCGGCCGTGGGTCTGCGATCGGAGGCGGGCGGAGTCGGGGAGGGGAGGCGTCGGGTCTGAGAGGGGAGGAGGGAAGAGACGAGGCCGGGGCGGCTCTCGGCGGAGCTAGGCGCTGGCGGCGGAGGGCAGCGGGCTATGGGAGGGAGATGGCCGGAGTTTCGGGGTCGCCGGAGCTAGGGTTCAGGCGTAGGGGTAGGGGGAGTGAGGCGGAGGAGAAGGAGAAAGGGGAAATTTATAGGGGACTCCGGGGCGGGGTCGTGGTGGAGGAGGCGGGCCGAGGGGAGGTCGTGGCCCTTCTGGTGGAGGCGGCGCAGAATCCGGGGCGGTGGCCGAGGGAATCGGTCACCGGTGACGTGGGGAAGGGGATGGGGGTATGCGGGTCGGGTCGGGCGGCGGGTTCCGGTTGGGCGGACCCGCCCGACCCGCTAGCAGCGGCTGGGTGGGCTGGCTGGTCTAATGGGCTCGGCCCACTGGGCCGGGCCGGGCCCAAAACAGAAAAGAAGATAATAATAATAATAGTAATAATAATAATAATTAATAAAACGATTAATTAATCAACTAATTACCTCAAATAGTTTTTAGGCATTCAAAAATAGGTCTGAGGCCCAATAAAATCTCAGAAAATTACCCTAAGTCCAGTTTTCCATTTTACACCAAAAAATATTATTTTCATAATATTTTATTATTATTTATTAACAATTAAAAATCATCTAATAATTAAAACCCTGATTTTAATTACAGAAAATTTCCAGAAAATTCTAAAAAATTGGGAAAAATCCAAGTTTAATAATTTTTGAAAATTCAGGGGGTTTACAATCTACCCAACTTATAAAAATTTTGTTCTCGAAATTTAAAATTCAAGCCATACTCTGTTAACCCTTCATGTACATAAGGCAAGTCCATCGCAATCTCCTTGCGATAATTAAAATCCGAATCATGTCCACTGCAATCACTTCAAGGTTAAGATGACTACTTGTTCCAAAATTCAACCTATGGTTATTACTTCTTACTTCCTCCAATTATCCACAGGCAAATTTTAGAGTAAGCCCTTATAACATCTTCAAGGATTGTACATGCTTATGACCTCGCCTCACTATTCTAACTATCATAATTCCTCTAGAAGTGATTCGAGTCCAACAGTATTCCCATTTGTATGCTCCAACCTTTTAAATTCCATTCATATCCTCAATATTCTAACTAGGTAGTCCAACCCTCAAATTTTAATTCTTAAATCAAATCATCAAATTGAAAAATAATTTAAATGTAGTCCACCAATGTTCAAGTCTGAAATTCTATAATTCTATCCTCTAAATTCAAATTGATGATTTTACTTGCATTATCATGTACCTAAGATACAACTATTGGGTCCTCGATATCAATTCATTAATTATCTTAGTCACCCCTCTAAATTTTCAAAATTAGAATGGCTTGCTTCTTCCAATCTAACCTTACTCGGTCACAATCCAAAAGACATTCCTCTCGAGTTGACAAATGCATTGCTACCCAACTTAGAGTTTACCCATTCATCACAAAAGACTATATACTCTAAGAAAATATTCCTTAATATGGTTACTCACGTCATTCAATCCTCGAAACTTTAACGCCGATCATGATATATCCTTAATTTCGAAAGAAAAATCCTCAAGTATGTGATCGGCCTATGGGGCATATCTAGTACTATCTATGTACCAAACTTATACCAAGCACGAGATTTCGTCTTTCCGAAATAAGGGAAGACGAGGATCAATAATAAAGAGTTCAAGGGTGGGGTGATAGAAGAGAAATATCGGGGTCAAGGCATTTTAAAGAATTCAGGTGGAAAATTGTCAAGTAGTTGTGGATTGAATCCTATCTTGGTAATGCTCGTTTTAATACAGTTGTGCTCAGACATGTCTAGGGCAGGTATACTAGTCAACTGTATATCTCAATCCACGTAAAGTAGTACGAAGGGCGAATCAAAATGCACTAAGGTTGATCAGACAGTAATACACTGATTCTGAATAGACAATTGTATTAGTGTGTCGACCCACTAATACATATGTCATGAACAAGCTTGATAAAGAGTAAGCTTACAAAACTAGGCTATAGAATAGCAGCATAAGTTAAGTACATCAAATTTAAGTGCGCTAGATGATGATGAAAGGAGGTACAAATTATTTAAGTTCATAAAACAACCTACAATAAGCACAATAACAAAAGATTCTATAAACTCTACATTTATCAGATATAAAAGCATACCAGGTTATTTAGCAAGTTCGAAATTACTAGGTTGGGGCTGAGGTCACGAACCAATAGGCATGAGCTAAACAATACTAGAAACGGTATCTACAAATCACTTACGTGCATTGGCTACTCCAAGAGTCTGCGTGTTCTCCACGATCATGCTGGTAGAGCATCTCGTGGTGATCTTGTAGGAACCTCGTCGCTTGCTGATAGATCTTTTACTCTGCACCAAAATAAACGATAAAGGGCACACAGGAATCAAGGCAGGATGCAAGTCAATAAAATAATTCGAAGCCGATATGAATATCAAGAACGATTCAATCAAGTGGATGAGCCTTTCCTAAAATCCTCAATCTTATTGCAGGCATGTTCGGTCCCTAAGTTAAAACCGAACAATTTAGTCGTTGACCTGCATGGGCCACCACAAAAATGTGTCACGACCCGCACCCGGACATTCGGGCACGAGTGCGTGGGCACGTCCAGCCTACGCCGCAGTGTCGGCGGTAGTACGCTGTCTAGGTCATATTTACAGGTAATATATATTCTATCTCATCCACAGTAAAGTAAATAGACAAGAAAAATGACAGGGAAATAGAAATGATAAGATTTCATAAACAAAATGTGATATACAAATCCATAGTTTAATACAGAATCCAGAAGATAAATCGGGGACAAACCCGATTGCTGTGCTGAAAGGAAATACTAGCTAACTGGCTACTACTCCTCAAAAGTAGTCTCCTGAGTAGGAACAGGCTCCTCAGATGTATCACCTGCTACGCCATATGGTTGGGGGCAAAGTTCTCATCATCGCCTAAACAACGGATCCAGTCAGGAAATGAGCAAAGTACACAATGCACAACAAAGATTAAACTAAATATTTATGACAAGTAGAAAAGAACTGACAAGTATCATGTTGAGGATATGTATAAATAAGAAGTAACAATAACTAAGGGTTAATTGCTGTAAACAGGGATATGAGTAAACAGGAAATATAATGAGACAGGAAAAAATGGAACTACAACAAGATAACAGGAACTGCAACACGACAAGAAACCACGTGTGTGTAAGTGTGTATTTAGAATACATAGTTGGCATGTAGGGGGTTATAAGGCTAATCAGGCCGTCATAGACGGCTATCGACATGAATAATCGAGTATCAGGCTGATGGTACAGTCGCGTACCAACAGCTATCGACATGATAGGGGGAAGGGTAACCCACATGCCTCCTAGTATTCTCCCACCCGACACGAAAAGCAAGACATGAACTCCAGTATTCAAGACATGAAATCCAATATTCTAACACTACATGTAAACATCAATGGTACTGGTAGAGCAAGAAAATTAATTATCATAATATAAAGATTAAACTTGAAGTACAGGTACTTGCCTGATGTTTGGATCCAATTACAGTTTTGTGTCTCGGAGAAATTCTAGAAATGTGTCCAGATGCTGAAATAAACATTACTATCATGCTCAGAAGATATCAAATAGCTAAAAACGCCTGTCCTTGGGTCCAATTTGGAGACAAGGACAAAAACGACAATTTCGGGTCAAAACGGGGTCCGCCGGTGGGCCCGCTTTGCACCGAAAAACGTGCCAGGGTCAACGGTCTCCAAATTCACCAAACTTAGTGTCAACAGGTCAGGAACGCTGATACGAACCCAACGGAACTTTCATATTTGAATTCCGATGAGCCGATCACAAAATCGCCCGTCGAGCGGGACCTGTGGGGCCCAAGAGACGCGATTTCGTCAACGTTCTCAGAATCGAACCAAACTTGACCCACTGGACCAGCGTATCGCTACGAGTCCGATGGCACAAGTTTCGTTTCGATCCGACGTATGTGCACGAAGTTAGGGTGAATTGTAGAAAAGTCGGATACGGGGCGATGTTCGCGGATACGCGTTGATCCCGGTGTGCACGCACACCCGAATCGACTTCCGTGAAATCCCACATGTCCGTATCAACGCTGCGCATGTATCTGTGAAGACCGCGCGCGACCAAGTCGTCCCGTTTGGCGGGGCGTACCCAGTTCCGGGGTAAATCGGGTCGTTATTTTTCCTGTTTTTGGATCGCGGTGTGCGATCACCACAGGACGCGATGCCCCGAACGGTTTATCCGGGCACCGAGAGGGTCATACAGGCTTCGCAACGCAATTTACGGAATCGAAATCGGAGATACAGGGTGCAAGATACGAGTACCTGAACGAGGTCCGAAAAACTGGGGTTTTCGGTGTCCGACACGCGATTTCGTGTCCTGGATGCTGTGTCCGCCGTGTCCGCGCTGCTGTGTCCGGTCAGCCGTGTCCGGCCTAGGGCTGAGGTCTGCTGACCCGCGGTGGCCGACGTCAGGGTGGCGTCGCCGGGCTAGGGTTCAGGCGGTGCCGGCCGTGGGTCTGCGATCGGAGGCGGGCGGAGTCGGGGAGGGGAGGCATCGGGTCTGAGAGGGGAGGAGGGAAGAGACGAGGCCGGGGCGGCTCTCGGCGGAGCTAGGCGCTGGCGGCGGAGGGCAGCGGGCTAAGGGAGGGATGGCCGGAGTTTCGGGGTCGCCGGAGCTAGGATTCAGGCGTAGGGGTAGGGGGAGTGAGGCGGAGGAGAAGGAGAAGGGAGAAATTTATAGGGGGCTCCGGGGCGGGGTCGTGGCGGAGGAGGCGGGCCGAGGGGAGGTCGTGGCCCTTCCGGCGGAGGCGGCGCAGAATCCGGGGCGGTGGCCGAGGGAATCGGTCACCGGCGACGTGGAGAAGGGGATGGGGGTATGCGGGTCGGGTCGGGCGGCGGGTTCCGGTTGGGCGGACCCGCCCGACCCGCTAGCAGCGGCTGGGTGGGCTGGCTGGTCTAATGGGCTCGGCCCACTGGGCCGGGCCGGGCCCAAAACAGAAAAGAAGATAATAATAATAATAGTAATAATAATAATAATTAATAAAACTATTAATTAATCAACTAATTACCTCAAATAGTTTTTAGGCATTCAAAAATAGGTCTGAGGCCCAATAAAATTCCAGAAAATTACCCTTAGTCCAGTTTTCCATTTTACACCCAAAAATATTATTTTCATAATATTTTATCATTATTTATTAATAATTAAAAATCATCTAATAATTAAAACCCTGATTTTAATTACAAAAAATTCCCAAAAAATTCCAAAAAATTAGGAAAAATTCAAGTTTAATAATTTTTGAAAATTCAGAGGGTTTACAAAACCCTTTACCCTGTGACCACGGGTCACTATTTATGGAGATCAGCCAAATGACTGTCTTGTTGGCGTAAAAGCCAAATGACTGCCTGGTTGGCATAAAAGCCAAATGATAGCCTGGTTGGCGTAAAAGCCAAATGACTGTCTTGTTGGCGTAAAAGGCCAAACTATGAAGAAGATTGCCTCCTTTACGCTGCGGTTATGACAACTGCTACCCACGTTCAAATAATCTTCTGAATCTGCGTATGACACATATCCCTCTATAAGGTAACGCGTATAACTGTTTCTCGAAAATCATGGCATGCAAGCCACGTAGTTAACTGCTCCTGCGTAAAACTTGATGATTAATGAATAATAGATAACCAGCATAAAATAGTCTAATTGGCATAAAATGCAAGGACGGTAAGGTGAGCGTATTAGTCACAGTCTTAGCTTTTTCAGTCATGACCAATTTTAAATAGAACAAAATCTCGTGCATTAAATGTAGGGATATGCCTCGAGCTCTGTACAAGAAACAGCTTTTGACGTGGCGTCTGATTTTGTCTTGTCTTGAGCATAAAACCTCATTTCTGTCAATGTAGAATAGGCAGCATATTCAGAAGACTCCATTTTCTTCCTCTTGCATGCGTAAAAATGACTTGTATCAAAAATAGGTCACTAAATGACATCCTGGGTCTCTGTGCAAAATCATCATCACAGCGTATTCAGAAGACTCCTTTTTCACTGATTTGTCTGACAAATTCATCCGAGGAATACGAAGAGTTCCTCGTACTACTTTACGCTGCATTAAAAACAACGTATTCAGACCTTTTACACAGACTTTACGCAGCAACCTTTTACGCAGACTTTACGCAACAACCTTTTACACAGACTTTACGCAGCAACCTTTTACGCAGACTTTACGCAGCAACCTGACTTTATGCAGCAACCTTTTACGCAGACTTTTACGCAGACTTTACGCAGCAACCTTTTACGCAGACTTTACGAAGCAACCTTTTACGCAGACTTTAAGCAGCAACCTTTTACGCAGACTTTTACACAGACTTTACGCAGGAAGTATAGCAACCTTTTACGCAGACAACTCTGAAGCCAGGTTTTACGCCGACAGCTTTGAATCTCTGCTTTACGTAGACAACTCTGAAGCTCTACTTTACGCCAAACTTCTTTGAATCTCTACTTTACGCAGACAACTCTGAAGCTCTACTTTAAGCCAAACTTCCTTGAATCTCTGTTTTACGTGGACAACTCTGAAGCCCTACTTTACACAAACAACCTTGAAGCCCTGTTTTACGCAGGAAGGGACTTCATGAATGTTGGGAATTTTTGACTGTAAAATATGCGGACAATTCTCCAGTATATTTCATGCTTCTACATCCTATTTAATACTTGCATCCTGTTTAATTTCTGTACTTCTTCTAATCGTTGTATACATCACCTACAGAGAGATGGATATGCAGAATGGATGTATTGTCGCCGATGGCAACACAACTTCTGGAGTCAATGGTCAGACTCAAGGAGGGACCTCAACAATTCCTAGACTTCCGGGACCAGATGGACAGATTCACAATTCAGTTCCATCTGATCTTCCCGCTTCACCTAATGGGAACCTTCCATCTTTTTCAACATCGCAAGATGGCCAGACACAACTGTTCCAATTCTTACAGATGATAATGCAGGAACAGAGGCAGCAGGCAGCCGAGCAGAGACAAGAATTTTTGGCAGCACTTAAGAGGATGGCTGCACAGACTACTATACCAGCTCAAGCACTAGCTCTAGTACCTGGAGCTAGAGTTGGTTCAGTAAAGGACTTTATACAGATGGGTCTGAGGCCGTACAAAGGCATTGAGAGCCCAGAGAAAACTACCAAGTGGGTCACTCACACTCGAAAGTTATTAGAGGCATCACAGCTACCTGCAGACCTATGGATGACAGGTGTAAGGATGCTTCTAGATGGTAATGCTCATCACTGGTGGGAATCCATGGAGCGCCAGTTGGGTACATACCAGACTTGGAAGCAATTCTTGGAGTACTTTGAGAGGAAGTACTTCCCGGACACCGTCAGAGATGCATTGTACGATCAATTTCTCCACCTGGAGCAGGAGAACAGAACAGTAGACAAGTATGATGCCGAGTTTAGTCGTCTTAGTAAATATGGCACTGTCCTGATACCAGATGACTTGGCCAAGGCTAAGAGATTTTATCGCGGACTGACTTAGGAGCTCCAACACTACACTAGCTCCCAGTCCTGAATCTCTTATACCGAATTACTGACAGAAGCCAGATTGCAAGAAACCATCAGCAGAGAAAAAGGAATTAAGCTGAGGACGCAACAAGGACCCACAAGGATACAGCAGGGACCGGCCAGGACATAACAAGGAGGACCTATCAGACGTCATTTAGCTCAGCAATAACAGTATCAGCACAGATCAGGACCGTACCAGATCCCAGAGAAGCCCCACTGCAATTATTGTGGGAAACGCGGACATATTATGAGGGACTGTCGAACTCGCTTAGGACAATGTATGAGATGTGATTCCGGACAGCATATGATGAAAGACTGTCCTATGCAACAAGCATTGACCCTTCCACCACCAGCACATAGGCTAGTGCTTCCAACACCGAAGCCAGCTCAGCAGATAATGAGACCAGGAGCACCTCAACCTCCAGCAGCAGGGGGATTTCAGCGAGGACCACCTCTACCTGCACAGGAGGATCAATTCGCGAGGGCCAGACAGGGACAACCATAGAGGAACGGACAAGCTTTTGTATTGGAAGTGGATAACATGGATCAGGAGATTGATGTCATAGCAGGTATCACACTTGCTTTTACTTTTCCTGATGTGACATTGTTTGATACAGGAGCCACCCACTCATTCATATCGTCTAGTTTTATTACCAAACACAATATTGTCTCCATACCTTTATCTAGTTGTGTTAGAATTCTTACCGGAGGAGGAGTTGTACCTGTTAGTCGAAATTATAGATCGTGTCCTATAGTGATATGTGGCAGAGAGATGAACGCCCGACTCTTAGTCCTTCCTATGCCAAATTTTGATATTATGCTTGGAATGGACTGGCTAAGCAAGTACCACGCTTTCTTTGATTGTTTTGGAGGAAGCATTCTTTTCAAGGTACCAGGCCAGCCTGAACTTGAGTTTGTACGAGGATCCACAGAAATCCTTGATGGTATGCAGCTCGCAATGGACGACGTTATTTATCACCCCGTTATTTCAGAATTCCAAACCGTCTTTCCAGAGGAATTGCCAGGACTACCCCCAGATAGAGACGTAGAATTCTCAATTGAATTGACACTGGGAGCAGCACCCATAGCATCACATGTTTATAGACTGGCAAAGAAGGAGATGGATGAGCTGAAGACACAGTTGAAAGAATTAGAAGAGAAAGGTTTCATCCGACCAAGTGCATCACCCTGGGGAGCACCAGTGTTATTTGTACCAAAGAATGATGGGTCAGTGCGTATGTGCATTGACTATAGAGCCTTGAATGCAGTAACTGTGAAGAATAAATATCCATTGCCATGCATTAATGACCTATTTGGTCAGCTTAGTGGAGCCAAGATGTTCTCAGAGATAGATTTGAGATCAGGATATCACCAGGTAAAGGTACGAAAGGAGGACATCCCGAAGACCGTATTCCGGACTAGATATGGGCACTACGAGTTTCTGGTCATGCCATTTGGATTGACCAATGCTCCAGCTATCTTTATGGACTTAATGAATCGAGTCTTCCATCAGTATTTGGACCAATTCGTGGTCGTCTTCATAGATGATATACTTGTCTATTCAAAGAGCCACGAGGAGCACGAGAAGCACATGCGGATTATTCTAGAGACCTTGAGGAGAGAACAGTTATATGCAAAGCTCAGTAAATATGAGTTCTTCTTGGACAGAGTCTCATTTCTTGGACATATTATTACAGGAGATAGTATTTCTGTTGATCCAGAAAAGATCTCGGCAGTCGAGACATGGCCTGTTCCTAAATCAGCAGCGGAGGTGAGAAGTTTCCTTGGACTTGCGGGATATTACCGACGGTTCATGGAGAACTTCTCAAGAATAGCAACACCTATGACTCGGTTGACTTGTAAAGATCAAGAGTTCATATGGACCAACGAGTGTCAAGCCACTTTCGAGGAGTTGAAGAAGCGACTGACTACAGCACCAGTATTGACTATTCCATCAGGATCAGGAGGCTATGTGATCTACAGTGACGCATCAAGAAAAGGCTTGGGATGCGTATTGATGCAGCATGGCGAGGTGATTGCATATGCATCTAGACAGTTACGAGTACATTAAAAGAATTATCCAACTCATGACTTGGAACTTGCAGCCGTTGTATTTGCTCTGAAGCTATGGAGAAATTACTTATATGGGGAATGAGTGGAAATCTATACAGACCACAAAAGCCTCAAGTATGTCTTCACGCAGAAGGAGTTGAATATAAGGCAACATCGATGGCTCAAGTTGATGAAAGATTTTGAGATAGAGCTATATTATCACCCAGGCAAGGCTAACATTGTAGCAGACGTGTTAAGCCGGAAGCCAGCAGCTTATTTCTTGACGATACAGAGGGAATTATTGAAGGACTTGCAAGGTCTTGGCATTAAAGTGATATTACCCGGAGCAGACAGGATACTAGCCAACTTGCAAGTACAATCATCACTAGTAGAGAGAATCAAGGCAGCATTGCCTACAGACGCCAGATTCAGAAGATTAAAGGAAAGTACAG
The DNA here is from genome assembly GCA_036927795.1 of Iris macrosiphon. Taxonomy (NCBI): domain Eukaryota; kingdom Viridiplantae; phylum Streptophyta; class Magnoliopsida; order Asparagales; family Iridaceae; genus Iris; species Iris macrosiphon. The sequence goes on from JAYESA010002284.1 coordinate 25,813, forward strand.
AGGCCGGAGAGCAGACAGGACTGCGAATTCATGATGACGGGACATTACGATGTGGTGATCGTCTATATGTTCCCAATAGAGAGATTCGACAGGAGCTGATAACAGAAGCTCATAGTTTGATATATTCTATTCATCTTGGAGGCACCAAGATGTATCGTGATTTATGACAACATTTTTGGTGGCATGGAATGAAAAGAGAGATAGCTCACTTTGTAGCTAAATATTTGGTATGTCAGCAAGTAAAGGTGGAGCACCAGAGAACAGCAGGGTTATTACAACCACTTCCGATTCCAGAATGGAAGTGGGAGCACATCACTATGGACTTCGTCACGGGTTTTCCCAAGAGTCCAAGTGGTAGAGATGCAGTTTGGGTAATAGTGGACCGACTCACCAAGTTAGCCCATTTTTTGCCTTTTAGAGTTGGCCAATCTATAGAAGCTTTGGCTGACTTATATATGAGGCAGATCGTGAGACTGCACGGCATACCAGTTAGTATTGTATCAGACAGGGATTCGCGCTTTATATCACACTTTTGGAGAAGCATGCAAGGGAGTCTTGGAACTCGTCTGAAGTTTAGTACATCTTATCACCCACAGACAGATGGGCAGTCAGAACGTACTATTCAGACATTGGAGGATATGTTGAGGGCTTGTATGTTAGACTTTGGAGGATCATGGGAGGACCACCTACACCTTGTGGAGTTTTCTTACAATAATAG